>JAHQIW010007499.1:70435-113398 GCA_019055375.1 Parelaphostrongylus tenuis
ATCTCATGCGCTTGTGTAGAATCCATCCGACCTTCCTCCATCTCCACTTTTATGATTTTTTCTCCGAACATATTTAAGCTTTTTAGTTGAATAAAATTCTTTCTCTGTAGAAATTACCTCTACAAGGAAGTTCTTTCGAGAAAACTGTTCCCAAGAATAGATAATAACACATCATATTTATAAATGGTTGAGAATTCGGCAGGATTATGGCATGCAGTCATTATCTTGTGAAATCTTCACATATTTCTTATGATTCGTCATTACAGTTATAATGGGGATTCTAACATTTCTCGCATTCGACTCGTTTCTCCGCATTCATCTTCTCACGATGGTCTTCTAATATTTCGTGTACTCTTTCGACTGCTGCTTGAAAATTTCGTCTTCTCCCTAAATGTTGTGAAAGGTTGGTATAGTTGATTAACCATGCAATTGTGGTGAGAACCGAGATAAGACGTTCCCACATGGATTACAAGACACTATTGGACAGGGGATCGAACCAGCACCTTGACACCTGACAGACTTCATCGTCAACCAATCTGCTGCTACTATGTCCACAATCAGGTCAACCAGTATTCAGCGACATTCATGATAAAGACAGCAATCACTAGGAAGCAGCCATACGTAGATGCGGAAAGTTCAAGAACTTTTATGGATAGTAGAGGCTGAAGCGAATCAAACGCAAGTGTTGAAATCCACAGAATAAATGTGAAAGACAGGCCAGTGTAAAATCTAAACTGTTCGAAAAAATAATGGGAGTGATAGCGACGATAGACGGATGCTTAGCATGAGTATTACAGCAGCATTCTAACGTTTGATTGAGAACAATTGAGGGAGGTATCAGCTCTCTTTCTCTATTGCTCTCTTCGTCTTTCTCTCTCAATCATTGGTGGGTGTCGACGTTTGGAGTTTTTTCGATCAGTGCTTTTACAATGGTCATCATCATGTCTTCTTCAGATGACTGTGCTAACTGCCATCTTGAATAAATTCGCCAGTTTGATGTGATATAGACAGACTGATAAGGAGTGGGCTTGTTAAGCACAGTGGTTAAGGATGTCTTGTGATGCACACTTGATCATCTGTTCAATCTCGCGTCTGGTCTCCGAGTTGCCTTGGTTGGAAATCGTTGTCCGACTTGCAGGAAATAATATATTGGCTTATAACATCGATAAGCTCCATTAAATCATTGCATAAGACAAATATGCATTCAATCGCCTCTAACGATTCTCGATAACGTCGAATGGATGTTAGACTCCCAAGAATTGATTGACAGCTATCTTCAACGCTTTACTATTTACAAAGAAGTACAAAGAAGTGTAAGACCGTTTGAAAACTCCAAGAAGCGAAACGAATTTCTTTTTGGATGTTAATGGAAAGTTGATTGACAAATAGATAGATGATCGTACATTGCACGTATTATGAAGCATCTTGAAGAATGAATATATATAAGATCTTTTGACGGATAACACTTGCATATGAAAACAAACCAACATCGCCGTCGATTTGTAATAATCGACTAAGAAAGGACACGAATAATCGCTGATATTGACTTACCTTATAGGGAGAATCGTTCAAGAAAAAAAACGTGTGTATGTAGCGGTTTACAAAATATTAGAAATTGAATGATGCGCTCCAACCAACGATTAAAGAATAAATTGCTTTTTTTTGGAAGTTCAGCTACATTCTGGTAATACTTGATAGAAAATTTAAAAGTATGGAATCTAACCTTTTGAGTAACTAAGTAAAACAATCATTACAAATGTTATGAGACGAAACAAATCGCATTTACATTATATCCTAGAATTATGTTGACTATAATGACTAACGTGTTCGAGAGAAAAATATGTTTGCAATATTTTATCCACCGGAAAAATCGCACCAATAATCACTTTGGTACTAAGTATATCTGAATTAATTTTCAAAGCGATCGAAAACAAATTCAGCAATAAGGCTAAGATTACGTCGACTGTTACTTTATTGTAGAGTGATTTTGTTACTTTTGAATGATCGATTATTGGAAGCATTTTTGTCACTCAATGCTTTCTCTACTACTGAATAAATAATCATCGATTATTTACTTTAATTCTTGCACAGCTCAATAATGAAGCGCAGTTTTATTGAATGTTAGGCCTTCAACGTATAAGTCGACACATTTAGATGAACAATGGGAAATTAAGTACAGTATGCTGTTGGCATACAGAGATGACCTTTCAAGATGACTGGCAGTATTGCCGAATGTGTCCTTAGACAAAATATGTCCATTAGTCAGTGCTTAATTGTGATGACTGCTTTCAGATGAATCATTATCGAACTGTTCAATTATAATGGACGAGCACACACACGATGAGAGCGCCCATGCGACTGCGTCTTCTGAATCGGTAACGCCGATGCCTACGTCAGGGGCCCGTCTCCGTCAAAGCAGTTTTTGAAGAACATGTCAGCACATTGTTATTCACGTAATATCAGCCATGTACTAGCCGATCACAATGATTTTTCGGATTTAGTAGCTGATTTTTTTAAAAAAATCCTGCAGTTCACCAAGGTTGTGAAGTAACAAAGTTCTACGGAAACGGGCTACAAAAGTCTAAGAATACTGGACTTGACGAACATGTAAGAGCATTTGCAATGGGGACAATAATCACAATATGCAGTACTCACCCTCAAGTCCTAAGACTTCTGTGGATCACGGATGCGACACAACGAAGCGAATGATAGAAGGTATGAAACTGTACGATGTGGGCTCGATCATATCAGCAAGGCAGAAAAAAAGATATATTTCAACAGCCTTCGAACTACTCTGTTTGTAAGCTTGTTGATCTGTATTGAATAATCACTAGAAATTGATGGGACGTTAGTGTAATTATAAAGCACCGAAGGTGATATGTAAAGTCAACGCAATGAATCTTGAAAATGATAAAGCGTTCAACGTTGATCAACCCATGAGCGAAGCGCCATGTGTTCGACTTCAAGTGACTTACAACGGCATGTTGAGTAACGTCAGTGTTACAATTCTCCCAAAATGGGTCCGGCACTAGTTACTGACCTAGGAGAAAAGGAAGGCTTTGGTGCCCGAGGCGCACGAACCGGCTAACGAGAATGTGCTGCGGTAACCTGAAACCACTGCGCTGCAGGCGCCTAACTGCTGAACTTGATAGCAAAGAGATAGAATAGTTGTGTTGGAGGGAATTTGAAGATAAGTTTAGAAATTTTCCATATAAAGTGATACCAGAAATAGGGCAAGTTTCAGTTTCATAAAAGATTTCGGTACTATTCGGTCATGAAGAGACAAATGATAAACCGATCTCATTCGCTGGAGGGGAACTTTTCATAGGAGTGTTAGTAAGCACTCGAAGACTGTGACTTCACGCTACAACATCACCATGGCGAATTTGGGTGAAGCCTTTCTCTGATGTTGCTACAAGAGGGAATTTCTTGCGCTGCAGACGCGCTAATGTCTCGCTGAACAGAATTCTTTCTTTTATTTTTCAGACAATTTCTGCACACCTTTACTAGTATTCTGCAGATTATAACAAATCCCTATACATTTTCCAGCAAAAAGTTTCCTTCACAAAAGAAAGGAAAAATAACTCTGCAGTTAACATAGTTTGCATCGTTCGAAATCTTTTCTCATTACCGCTTACTGTAGTTTGAAGATTGATTGTACAAGTTGATTTGAAAAACATGTGCGCTCCCTTTACCCTTTCAAGTAATTTCGAAGAGTGACTTGAGACAGCTCTTTTGAGGTATTCATAAGTCCTTGTCGCACGACAGACTTTCCCAGAGCATCTCAATTGCAGGATATACGGCAGCAGCATAATAGCCTTTTGTAAAAAACTCTCTGTTTTTGGGACTTTCTTAACACGCCGTCAACTATTGTCTTCTGAGCTCCACTATGCTGGAAAATGATCTGTTTATGAAATACACAGATTAGGTGACTTGCCTTTGTGCTCTTCTATGTAGTAAACGGGAACGTTTACTTGTAAATGACAGCACTTAGCTAGATTCCAAGCATTTCTATAACGCCTCAAGTTTGGGTTGAATTAGTCGTTTATCCCTTTTTTTAAGACCTGAAGAAGATTCACGAAACGTCATGATTAACCAACTCAAGACCTCTAACAGTATAGCGCAGAGCATTCACTACGTTTCTGACGAAACTACAGCAAAAAAAAAAATGATGAAATCAAATGTGTTCCAAGACAAACATCCATAATTTGTGGTCAACTGACTGTTTTAGTCTCGAGTGTATTTTATACTGCTCGCAGCTGCTATGATTGAATTCTCACTTTTCCAAACGTATCATACTCCAAATCCAATGACGCTGGAGCCCATACTGTTGAGTATGCATTTGTTTTGGTACGTGTATACTTTAGATATGTACACATATATGTATATACATATATATATATTTATATTAGTACAAAATGAATGATGTGTAAATGTGTTTTTGCAATGGCTCAGTTTCAGATACGAAGATAAGTTGTTACACTCAGTGAAGGGTATTAGGTTACCGTATGCAAGTGATGCTGCGTTGACTAGTGGACAAGTGAGAGCTATGTTGTCGGCATGTAGAACATGTGCTAACAGAGTGAGAAAGTGAGTATTGCAACATTCACTAATCAACTTATAAGATGTAATGCTTCGATCATATTACCACAACCTCACGAGATAACAGTCGCATCAACCAGGTGTCTCTAAACATTCTCCTTTACCTATCTCCTTCGCAGAAATTATGATAATTCAAACTGCAAAGATCATATGAGTAAACTACAAAGAGAAATGACGGAAGGGCATATTCGTTATAGAACTATTATGTTTTTATTGTGACGTCATTAAACGGTGAAAAGTTTTCAAATATTTCGAAGTACAAAAGAAAACAAGTTTTAAAAAATTGTAGTTGTAATTTAGTTGATTTTCAAATAAATGAAAAATGGCCAATAAGATTTCTGCAAAGCTTTCATCATGCATATACGTCTGAAATCAAAAGGAAGAACGTTAAGGGATTAAAAGCTTGGCCAGACTACTGCAGCAAAGGAACCCGACAAGCAATCATCTCACCAGCCCACGACACGCCACTCTTCAGAGTAATGGTCCACTGCAATGTTCAAAAATGAGCTAAAATTACTGCAAAATTGTGTTAGTTCTAACAACACAAGCCTCGTCAATATAGTACCTAAATAATATGTTGGAATATATACAGATAAGCTCGGTCTTCTATGTTCCATTCATTTTCGTTCTCAAGTAATGTGGCGCAACGTGCCATGCTGTACAAAATAGTGGGCAATTTATTATGAAAAAAAATTTCAGAAGGAGTCAAGGTGAATCAACTTATCTACCCTTAACTTGAAACTGAGATTAGATTCATGTTATGGTTAGTCCAGATAATCATCTTCTGCGAACCTAGCTTTTTCTCTAACCAAGTTGCCACTAGCGAGATCCATCACGTTATCAGAAACAAACCTGTACTTTATTTGGTTTTATATCATCCTAGGTTATAAAATTTCGTGAGCAAAAAGATATTAGGTTGAAAGAAAGTTCTAGGACACTTGTAAGAAAGTGGAATTTTTTCATGAGTTCCAAACAAAAAAAAAATGATTATTCTTCAAAATCAAGGCCATCATTTCCAACGACCTCCTGCCATCGCTACGTCAAGTCGAAGTCTGCCATTCCTCTCGACTTTGAATCAAAGCGCTCTTAACATGCTTCTTCAGCTTCATCAAACAATATAAATCGGCGACCATTTAAAAAGTGTTGCATTCGGATCGGAAATGGCCAAAGTCGGATACAACGGATTCTGGACTGTAGGCGCGATGCGGATGAGTTAGCAATGTTGTATGAGAAACATCAAGTTCGGTTTCTAATTCGCGACCACTTGACGACGGTTCATCTACCGAAACGCCAATCAAATTTTCGTTGTTGAACATTATTAAACGTTCTGAACGAGGTTTGCCTTCGAGGTCAAGATCTCCGGCATTGGAAAGCGTTAAAACCAGCACCCAGCAGGAGATTTACTTGTTGCATTTTAACCCTCAACTTCGTTGATTTCGTCGACTGTAGTTCGCTATGAAACATCCTTTCTCCAACAGTGTCACAATAAAACACAACCTTCGATTGTATCGTCGAACATGGAGGAAGCTCGTAACAAAGTGAGAATGAAGACCAATAATATCTAGGTCTTCATTATAAAAACCTCACATAAGAAACTGAAATATCACCATGATATGCACAGGAGTTATCTCATGCTTATTAAACTGCCAAAGAACTTTATTTTCAATTCTAGTAACGAATAGTACTTAAAAGAATATTTCATGAAAAACTGATTCGGTTGAACTTGAAGCTAAGCACTCTTGTTGAATTGACAGATGGAAGGAGCTAACAAATTACAATTTGGTTACAATTCAACATATCGTTTTATTGTTTTTTCAAACAATAACTAAGCAAACTGCCAAAATCTATAATATGTTACCAAATCAAAACCTAATATGTCTATAAATATGGCCAAATGGTGAGGCTTCACTCTCAATTATAGACGTATGAAGTAGGTAGATTCTTTTGATTTTATCAAACAATAGTAGTATGTTCTAGCTACGATAAGCAGAGAGATACACATGACACAGTATTGACGTGTTAGTTGATCGAATTTAGAACCGTGCCAAAATTACAAAAGCGTATTTTTGGATAATCTGCTTGAAACATCTCAATGAATTACCTGCATCTACGCGTGAACACAATTTGAAAATTATTAACGTATTAGGAAAAAAACTGTAACGCCTCTAATAGTACTCCTCCCAATAGCAAAAGCAAACGAGATAAGATTTTCACTAACTTGACGAAGAGGACAAAGGATCCAGCTCTCGGCGTTATCAATGTTTACCCTTAAGGGTTCACCAATTATCAGGTCGATGTGACTGATTATAATGGATTGATGAAGAAGATGTCGTGTTTTCGAACTGCATTGTAAAATTTTATCTTTACACTAATTAAGCTCAAACAAACTGTAAATCAATAGTCGAAGTGGTCTCCTTCCTTATCAAAACATCCAGCAGCATGAAGATTCCGCGGAGGTCAAACTCACTATCTTCTAATTGAAGAAAATTTGAAGATTTTGCTCGATAGAGAGATTTTGAAACTTCTTGTTTTACGAAAAGTGCTCTGTCGAACGAAATAAATGTTAGTCACTCGGTCTCCTTCTTCGCATGATGTCTTGAACCAACGGTGAGCTGTACGAACACCATGAATTTCTTCACTGCACGCCTCGCGGATTTGTCGATGAGCCTAAGAAGCGGTGACGACACCGAACTTGTAGTGGATGTGGAGCAGCAGAGATTCTCATTTCTGGACAATATTATTCTGAAGGCAGTGTAGGCAAGTGATGTATCGTTCGATGCAGAATAAAACGAGTTTTCCGGTGTCAAAATCGTACAAAATGCATGTGTGAATGTCATTTTCTCAGGCAATACGACAAAACTTTATCTACAACCTATATTTGATCCGTAGGATGAGTTATCGTGGTCTACCAATGTATCAAGTCAGTGTCGCTATCCTCCCACACATGTCTGGTACCGCAGCCAGTTCAGGAAAATTAAAGGGTTGGCGAGCCAGGAGTGTGGAATCGAAGCAAAAACACCTCTTATAATACAAAGTCGTCTTGCATGAATTCACCACTGCAGCAATTTCACTGTATTGTTTGGATTATTAACAGGCTAAACCAGTAGCATTTGTACCATACACGTCCTCATTTCAGAAAAAAATAAGCTCTCTTTCAGAAAGACATTATATTTGTTCGTAAAGACTATTTGGCGTAAATTCATTCACTGGTCCTCATAAAGATTCCGTCCCTTAAAACTGAATTGTACTACAGAGCAGCGTACTTATTCCTAACAAAGCTTCTCAAAAAAACTCCGCAGTTTTGATCCATAATCTCATAGCGAATCAATTTCTCCGGGAATCACCTACTTACTGATACCAATATATTGAAGAAAATAGCATTCTTCCTTTATTCCATGAAAAGGGTCAGTGACTTCATATGATAATACCTCGGAAAGCACCTGGCACGACTGAGCAGTGACAATAGGTAAAATCTCAACTAAAAGACTACCACTCGAATGAAAATTGTGCAGGAAATCCACATGATATTTTTCAAACACAGGTCAGCTATGCAAGTGACAAATCACTACAGAATTCGAAAAATTATGGGAGCAAACTGATATCCATTTTCATGTTCTTAACATTTTTGGACACAGCTTTATTGAGCATTAAATATTACCAAATCATAACCATTCTTATTTCCACTTCTTCACTTTTCTGTAATCTAATGAAAAATATAATAATAAGAACATGGCACTGAAATATATAAAACTGGAATCAACATTACTCCATTATTATTATTCATCGTTGAAATCGTTTTGCTGATAATCAGCACATAATTATATTTTTGTATAAGCCGAGCTACCACCACTATTATGGAAAACTAATTTTATAGCATGAAGCCTATTGAAAGAACACCTATGTTCTGGAGCAATTTGAAAAAATAGCTAGCCACGTTTATGACCTGGCGTTCGTTCTTGTCGCGATGCAACGAATTTGAGCTGATTATGGCAAACTCTAAACAAATGCACGCACTGAAATAGATTCATAACAAACGATGACGTTAATGAAAATATTCGTCGCCATCAGAAGGACGAGGATGACTACTTTCAAATGTAGCGTAGAAAAATCGTCTGCTCGCAGAAAAACAAGGGATATGTTGTATCATGGACCATGAATACCTTAAACAGCCTCAAAGCTGAAGAGCGTTTCGAATGCTTTACGCAAAACATAGCCCAGGTATTTTATATTATACCACACAAAAAAATTAAGTCGTCACAGGCTAGAATAAGTATTCTACATGTCAACGCGATTCGACTGCAATCACGTTTTTCTTCAATTTACGCGATAGTATTTTGCCAACTGATGACGCCTTTTCGTATGTTACCTACCACGGATTCCAACACTTTTGCCTGAAAGTAGCAAAACCCCATAAAACACTTGATGTGCATATGATTTGTTACAATGGTGTATCGCTTGCTATTGATGCGATCAATACATTGGACTTTTAAAATCCGCTATCGATAATGCCTGCATAGGGACTTGTCTTCTTCGCAAATTGTAAAATACGACTTTCTGATAGCTGAAAAACACCTCTCAAATTCTCGATCTACTTGAAGTCATGGGCTTTGTTTCGAGGTTACATACCTTGTATGAAGGTGAAGCAACCTCTGCACATGATATAAGATAGAAGAGGTTATGCCCCCATTTTCAGTACAAAAACAGTCACCTCACGTTTACGTTCATCGATTTCAACTTCCATGTGACGACACGACAACGCCTATGATCAACTAAGAAATTTGTCCCCATCTATATAACATGTATAAAACGACTAAAAGGTCATTTTGAACACACCTGTCTCGTTTGTGAGAAAGTAAACTAGTCCTCAAATTCAAAAATTTCTCCCAAAGAAAATCCGACATGAAGGAAACAAAGCAACAGTTTTTGGTTTAACTTGGTATATTTCACCGAACAACTCGATATGGAGTTAGACGGCTTTATTACAGTAAAGTAGTAGCACAGAGTCTATAACTTCCTGCACAAAGGAAAAATTAACAGCGCATGAAATTCATTAGGGTGAGTATCCAGACAAATGAGTATCGTACCCATTAACATAAAACAACATTGGTTTGCACCGGATTAAAAAAAAGAGAGAAACAAAAAAGATAAAACGACTCCAGAAGGCAAACCAGATCAAACAGCGCACGACGAGATACTGACGATCAGTGATGAAATCCAAGTGATGACAGATAACATCACTTGGATTTTCAATAAAACATAAGACCAATGCAATAAAAACGCCCACGCTGCTTTTCTATGGTCAGACTGCCATAAAACTCAGAAAGTCTATCACAGTCAACAACACACAAAAGAAGACAATAACATAAAAACCAGTGTTTCAGATACAATGGCGCACTTTTGACAGGGAAGTATAAATACTTCGACAGTGGTGGTCTCAGCGAGAGTCTTTGGACAGCCACTACATCTTAAAACTGTGAAAAAAAGCTTTGTTTTTGCTACTACCCGTCTTCCCCATTTTTTCAAATTTCTCTCAACAACATGAGAACACACAAAAATGAGAACAACTGACCCCGTCATCGTCATGAAAATGATCAAAAAAATTGGAAAAATTACTCATGTTTCTGAGAGCGATAACCTGCCAATGTAAAGCACTATCTATTAATAGTAACCTAACTCCTTTATATAAGCTCTGTCCAAAAACTTTCCCTGCGCCTTGTATCACATAGGCACCTTTAATTTACGTTTTGAGCTCTCGGCTTTACACTTAGTGCAAATTGAGATACTGCAAAGAAAACACTAGTTTATGTCTTCAAAGTGAACGCAAGTCGCGATCGCCTCCTTTTGTGGGCGCCATGCTAAAACAAAATTGGAATATCGAGACATAAGACATCGAATATAAATAAGAGCCTAAAAAGTCCGTGTTTAAACAAAATCTAACCTAGATTGCTGACCATAAGGGTTTGGCACTACTCCAGGTATGTAGCCAATGTAAGGATGGCCCACAGACTGCGGGTCCGTGGGAAATGAAGATGCATTTGGAGAGTACAATCACGTATGGATTCGCCACAGCATACGGTAGAGCAGTCTGCTGACCTACATGGAATGGTCGAATAAAGTGAGCTGCGTGAGTGACAAAAACAGGAAGAAAATTCAGAAAAAAACTTCAGAGATAGGAGGTACCCACCTGCACAATAAGAGCGAATTTGAGGTACAACAGATGGGTTCGCATATGGATTCGTTACAACTGGTGTCACACCTCTGCAAGAACTTACACTTACCTCAAAACAGGTACACCGTATAATAATATAAAAAACTATATAGAATCCACATTATAGAAGAAAACCGAATTGATTATATCTGTTGTAAAAAGCCTACACATTTACTCTTCTCTCTGCCGTAGCGTATGAGGAATCACTTGTGTCCAGAGTAATGCCATGTGGATTCACAGTTGTTGGAATCAAAACAGGAGTATTCGCACTTAGCTCTGCTCCACTCGATGCCGTAACCGATGGACCAAAATAAAGATTAGACTCCGACTCCTCTGTCACTACAATTACAAGTTTGTCTTCCATGTCTGTGTCAGGGACAAGCCCTGAGGTAGCTTGAGCAGTAGGCGGCTTTAGATCAGAAACTGATGGCTTCACTTCTGCATCTTGAACGTTGACATTTGGTGGTGAGGCCATAGAAGGAATGTTAGGCGTCGGTGCTGAATTCGCCTGCGGTGTTGAAATGCCATTGTCCTTCTAAATGTTCATAAAAATTAAGATAAAAAGAATGAATCCGAAAAAAAAACTACCAGGTCACGTGGAAGAAATTTTTTTGAATCATGATAGAGAGAAAATTCTTTTATCCGGAATAAATGAGAAGAAAGACTTAATCAAACTAACAGCATTGCCGGCTGGAACTTGAGTGCTGTCCTGTTCCTCCTCAAGTTTTGGCTTCTCCAATTTAGGCTCAAGATCTGAAGAGAAAACACTTCTGTAAACACAAAAACATTGGTAGATAAAGTATAAATGATAATAAAAAGATAGAATACTCACCAAGATCATGTCCACCTTCCTCAGGTTTCATAACGTTTTTTTCCATATTGTTTTCCTCATGTCCAGCAGAGCCTGCGGCATCAGAAGATGCACCGCCTTCTTCATCATTATCATCGTCGTCATCCATTTCCTCGTCAGGCTCGAACACGTCAGAGTCGGAATCCACGCTAAAATACATGCTGAAGGGTTCTATAAAAATCCACTTTGACAGTACTTATAAGAATCTTCCTTTCTTGGCTAGTTTATCCGGGTCGTTCAATCCGTTTTCGTTATCCTCATTCCCATCAACATCATCATCGCTAACATCCAAAAGTGTTGCTTTTGACTTCGCCACGGCTTCACGAAGCGGCCTACATGTTATACCGCACTGCTACTCAAAACATCCACGACGTTCCCAAAAAGGACACAAATAAGTTTAGAATTTCGCTTTTTAGATTTACACAATATCTATACGACATGAAATAGAAATTTAGAGAAAGGATGAAGCTCTCGACGATGATCAGTCCCCGAGGGACACACCATGGATCAATCGACTCCATAGATTATCGTTAGATGCGACTAAATGTATACCTGGTCTTTAGAATTACTCGTGGTAGTCTAGCTATGTATCAAGTCGGTGCTGCTATTCTCCCAAGCAAATCTGGTATCAATTCAGCGACGTCGAAGGGTTGAAAAGTTTGCTGAGCATTGCACGCAGGATCGAACCACTAATAACTGAATGGTCGACCACGTGATTGTACAGAAGAGCACCTCTGATCACTGTGCCACACGCATTCATAATGGAAACTTATTTGAAACATGAGTGTTGAAGTTTGCACAAATCAATAGCTCAGCCTGACCTGCCGGTGCGCGTTTTCGGACCATCGGCACTGCCGTCAACTGCGTTCAGATCTGTGCCCTCGTCATCCTCATCGTTTGTTTTGTCACTTGATACTTGGTCACGCTGTCTTTTCACCTTCATTTTTCCTTTTGAGTCATCAGAATATGTGTCGTCCTCCTCGAACTTCTCTTCCGATTCGCTATCGGAGTGCCTAGAAATGACTCATTGTCATTATTGACGCACATTCCGCACAGGTAATTTAATTTTTATCTTTACCAAGTTTGATTCAAAAATATCTATACTTTATGCCCCCCAAGTAAATTGCTTTTCTGTAAGACTTTGAAACGAAGAAGGTCGTTCAATATGAAAATTCTAATTAAGATGGACGGTTTAGCACAAAAAACATACCAAAGAATAGAATATCTACGAGACATTAGCTCTTTGCGGACGATGAAAATCATCTTAACCTTTAAACTTTTTGAGGTCATTTGTCGCTGAACTACGCTTTTTATTCAAAATTTAAGTAATCAGTCATTCGAAAGCATGAATCTCAAGAATTCTGATACCTTGCTTGGTTTTTAAAAGACCTGTGCAGCATGCTGCAGCAACAAAATTAAGATTATCTATCACACTTGGTTTGATTATGTGTTCAACTAAAGTCTGTGAATCGCTTTTTACTAGACAACACTAAGTTTAATAGATGGCTCAAATCTCGACGAGTTTGAGATCAAATTGGTTCTCCAAAAAGGTTCCATAGCGCACTGTGAGAGCGAGTATAAAATAACGTTTCATAATTGGAGATTTCCTTACATATAGGAATCATAGATACAAATATTATGCATATTGTAGAGAAAATTATTCTCGACCAGAGTGGCACAAAGAACTTAAAGTATTCCCTGAGGCATAGAAAAAAATTTTTGTTGACGAATAAAAATTGCGCGTCACGGACAATATCGATTATGCTGCAGTCCGCAAAGGGTTATAGTACTGAAATAGAGAACATTATGACTGGGATGTCATGGGACTGAAATCGAATGAATTCCAAAAAGGCACAGTCTTCTATACGACTGTATCAAGAAGAAATATTACCACAGTCATTGAATCAAAGGAAAACCAAAGAAGGAATTTTTTCCTGTTGTAATCTCAATAAAATAAGCGTACCACTGAGCTCGTCTGCCTGACATTTCCTTTCTATTGCGTTTCCTGCGACGAGAAGATGTGTAGCTATCGCCGGATCCAGAAGTGACGAAGTCTTCGTCGCTCTGCGATCGTGCAAGTGCCTTGCGATGTCCACCTCCGGTCCTAGAAGACATAGTACGGTAGTACAACATCCAATTCATTCTGATGCAAAACTAATGAAGTGATAGAAGACATAGATATATTTCGGTTCTTTTCCGTTTGTTAGCACAGATTTTCAAGCCTATCCCTTACGCTGGGCAAGATGTTTCCGCAAGGAGTGTCAGTAATCATTAGAAAGCTTAGATCTCAAGCTAGCGCTGTACGTGGCCGATTTTTGAAAATATCCTTTTATAATGCTGAAGAATTCAACATAAAACTATGTTTCACAGGCGCATATTTCTCGCACTACAGAGCTCCTTCTTGAGACTATTAATGATCATTAGTTAGCGTTAAATCTAGCGATTCCAATGTTAGCAAGTGTTCTTTAGCTAACTCAAGGGCGATGGGGCGGCGTGGGACGCAGGGGGCGAATTAGCGCGGACATTGATTGATTGCGCTCAAGTGAGGTTTATTTGATTAGGAATTGTTTCTCCGCTTTGGGAGAAACTCCGGATGAAACGTCTTACTCCAATACTAGAAAAATTTTTGTACATATTCATATGCTTCTCGTGTTTGAAGCGAAGTAATTATTGAATTGCGCGACCGATGTGAAGCATGACTTTATTTTGAATTTTTCAGCGGTATCAACGGGTCTTCTCAAAAAGCGGCCGCGTACAACGCTAGCTTGAGAATTAAGCTTTCGAAAGAATACTGACACTCTCCATGAGAACTTCTTGTCCAGCGTAGAGGATTGGCTTGAAAATCTGTGCCACCAAACGGAAAAGAATCTAAACTTCCTTAAAGCGATTTTATAAACGATAAACATCGGCGAGAAACCAAATTTAGATCAACTTGTGGCGGCTAATGAGGGTCATTTTGATCACTCAACTCTTAAGAAGCTTTTTGCCAAAAAAATTCTTTTATCTCAAATTTATTGTGGTCATTCGAAAGTTTAAATCTAGACGATTTCAAACTGTGCTTGATTTTCGAAAAAGGAAGAAGAGAAGGCCTTCTTAGTACACTGCAGCAGCGTAAATAAGATTGTTTAACACTCGACTTTGCTTTGCCTGCTCGGTTTGGTTGTATGGATCGCCTTTCATTGGATTCTACTAATGCTAATTCAGTAACACAAATCTCGGCGATTCCGAAGCTATATTTGGTTCTCAAGGTTTCCATAGTGTATTGCCATGGCAAGCTCATGTGCACAAAAAGTATATGAGCGTTTAGAAGACTCATGGAGTGCCAGAATACTACTAAAAACCTATCTTTTTTCTCGAAACAAAGAGAAAATCCTCTACAAATAACGAGCCCACCGCCTGCGAAAATCTGCCATGCTGCTGTGCACAAAGGGTTAACCACACTGCCTAATAGACATTCAAATCCTCATTCAAAGATAAAGTGAACGCTATACTATCTCACAGGAGCACACTTTTATCTATTAGGTCTTGTCATAAGTTTTGGCACTAGAGCAATAAATAACAAATTTACCAAACAGAAGTTATTGAAATTTCTTAAGAACAATATTCAAAGTCATTGGTCATCTCTTACTTAGTCAAAATCGGATCTTCTACAGTTGCTTCCGGTGACGGCCTTTCGACCAATTTCACAAAAATGTTTGTAGCGCAGCTAGTGCTCCAAGTTGATTTTGCCAACACAAAGCTCAGCAAGGAGACAAAACAATCTTCGCCTAGCGCAAACTCTTGAGCTTTTGCACCATTGAACATCTTGAAAACGGTCTGTGCATCACATCCCAATTCGTACTCGTAAAGCAGAAAATTGCATAAAGGCTTCGTTGAATAATGTGGCAAATATGGACAAATCTGGTAGTAAACGACAACTCAGGAAGCGCTGCACAGAGCAGTATTGCTTCGCTGCCTGAGAGACAGCAGAAATGTGTGCAGGCTGATGGCGCATATTTTGAATAATGTTGCTGAACAATAGTAATTACTTCTGGTCAGTAAGTTTGGTGTTCAATGCTCTAGCCGAAACTTATGAGAAGACCTAATATTTTACACACGGTTTGATCCTGAACAGTTCCTGCATTCAATTCGTTTCTGGGTCCATTTCTATGGAGTCCTGGGACAGCCGAAGTCGAGTGTTCCCACATATACGGCAAGAAGTGGACTGTTCCCAGGCAACTCTAGCACCGACTGCCAGCTCCGAATGATGAGAGACTTGAGCGCTAGCAGAGTTGAATCAGCACCGTACCAGAGGAGAAAGGTTCACTACCGCTGCGCCACGCACCTTCTACTTCCTCTTTATTAAAAAAAAAGCATAACCGAGGATCTCAGAACTCAAAACATTTATGGAAGACTCTGCTCTACGTCTTTAGTGATAGAGACCATTCTCTACCCAGCAGAGAATCCATTTTATCAACACGCCTTTGTATATAAAAGATACTTTCTGAGCATTAGTTATTATAATCACATAATTTATGACATTTCAAACAACGGCCCAAATCCCGGGTGTTAGGCGAGCAAAGTACTACGCGAACTAACCAGCAGATCTGACATTTCAGATATTTCGTGAGCACCTAATTATAATGCCTAAAGCAGTTCCTCTACGAAGTCATTTTGATTACTATATCCAGTAACGAAAAATTAGAAGCTATACTGATAAAAATAGGAGAAATGCTGAACAAGCGCCCACTTAAGTGCCGAGAGGACGATCAGGACGACTTATACATCGCATGGCCGAAAGACTCCACCTGGATTTAACCCCTTCGGGACCGTGAACCGCACTCATCTGCATCTCTAACATCCACCAACAGAACGCATTGAATATATTATTGTATTATTTTATCTACGCTCCAGAAATAGTTAATGCTACTCTAGAAGCAACATAGCTGCTAGCTCAAAGTAGCGAAGATTTGGAAAAGTCTAGATGTGGTCTTCAAATTATGTTTAGAGGAAATTTTGTCCAACAGCTAATTAGCAATCAAATGAAAGGCTCAAAATATATTGTGAAATCAAATGAGGATTGTATCGGATCCAGCTTGACTTTCTATGCTTAGCGAATAGAATCATTCAAGTACTAAGGTGAGTTGCGAGTTTATAATTTCGCTTTCTTACATTTACTCAGTCCTTTCCATGAAGAAGGCACTATCCTAAATAACAGAATTACAGATAACACAGGTGAGACCAACCTTCTAGTGCGAAATTCGCTCTCTGAAGGTACATAATCTGAAGACTGGCTGTCTTCTTCCGCATCCTCTTCTGACCTTCAAATAGAATTTCTGTGACGAAACTGACATATGAAAATGACATGAATGACATATGCTTAAGAAAACGTAATGAATGTGAGGAAATGAACACAGCACTTACTCATTTGGCTTGTACTCCTCAGAGTCGGAGTCCGTTTCGTCGAGATCATTCAGGTCGTTCAGTCTACGGCGATGTTTTGGAAGCTTACGAGGAGGAACGCCAGTTGAAGCCCTAAAACTCTGCCTAAAGACATTGCGAATGTAACTGAAGCTGCGAATTTAACGTCACAGATCTAATTATATTGCATTTACAACACTGATCGAAGTAATGCCACGAAATAATTTGAAAACAATGAATATTAGCATATAAATGTATCAATTTGCGGATGATAAGGACCATGAATGACCCTCAAATTTCCAGAGTTTTTTCTCTGCACAAAGCTTCTTCTTTAAAGCTTAAGTAATCATTCGAAAGCTCACATCTCAGAAATTTCGACACTTTGATTGCTCTCTAAAAAGGCCTCTGTAGTACACTAGAGCAAAAGTGAAATTTTGTTTCAAGTTTGGTTTTCCCTTATTTGCTCGGTTGAAGTCTGTGGGTCGCTTTTTGTTGGACTACACTAAGCTCATTCAATAGCGCAAATCTTTCGAATTTGAAGCTTAGATTGATTGTCGAAAAGAGTTTCACAGCGCGCTGTGAAGCGGAAATAAAATTACGTTATTCGGAGTTTTCGTCGCACATAAGAGATATTTACATATGCACAAGTAGTATACATACTTGTAAAGAAAATCATGTTCTATCAAAGTGGTATAAAAAACCTAAAATTCTCCCGAAACAAAGAAAAAATCTTTGCTGACGAAAGAAAATGCATGTCGCGGCATTGCCGAAATCGATTATGTTGCCATCTGCAGAGGGACATACAAACATATATATATATATATATATATATATATATATATATATATGCGTACTTATGCACATGTGCAAACTACATATACCTATGTGTATCTGCACATGCACATATACATGTATATATATATATATATATATACATGTACGTTGTATATAAATATATATTCAAATATATATGTATACACATACATATATATTTGAAAAGAACCCCAACCTGGAAGCTCCTTCTTGCTGTTTCAGAGCCTTGATAATGTTCGCCATATTCTTGCCACGACCAGCTCCACCCTGAGGTCTAGCAATTTCTGGAAAATAAAAAGTAAGTTGTAAATTATCATTAAGGTTTGAAAAAGACATGCAAAAACAAACCCTTCATAGCATCCGGAAAAGGTGATTCGTCCATCCTGCACGCTTCCTTGATCACAGAATCGAACTCAGAAAACGTATAGTCAACCTAGAACATATCCGCTAAAAAGCAAGTAGTTGAGAACTCTTGGAAGAAGTTGAATGGGATGTGTTAAGAGTCACCGAAGTCCAAAATATTGTATCCAGCTCATAATGAGAATAGATGCTTGCTAATAGAGCGTCCAAACAAAAATTTCGGAACGACGAGTCGCTCGCTAGAATTTTATTAAGGAAACAGTTGCCATAACGTGCTGTCAACTTCTTGGATCAGTCAATCATGAGTATGGAACAATTTCTTATGAGTTTGGCATAAAAGTCAATGTAAAAATAATCCAATTCTGTAAACCTTTCGGAATCTTGGGCACATGGCCTCCACACCTTCAACTGGCAACTTTGGACGGTCTGCTCTTCCTCCTCTGTATCGAATTCCCAGCTTGCTGCGTCTAACAATGGCAGGCTGCTGCGTAAAACAGTGGCACGCTGCTGCGTGTAACAATGGCACGTTACGAGGGGGATAGGGGTTATAGATGGACAGGAGGTGAAGCAGACCGTCCAAAGTTGTCAGATAGAGATGCAAAGGCCGTGGTTTCACGATCCCGAAAAGGCTTAACTGTTTCACTAGGGAGCTCGCGGCCGAGTGGTTACAAGTGCTCGGCGCAACTCGTTGCGAAATTGATGATCCCATAACCTTCCAACACTCTTCGACAGTCAATAACGAAAGGCCTACGGAACGTACAGCCTACTGCCCTCCAGATTGCGAGCTAGAAGTACTGATATCCGCACGGTAGAAAAATCTGGTACGGGCCGGGTAAATTGCTATCATGAGAGCACCCGGATGAACGTTTTTCGAATGAGGTGCGAGACTTACTACTTCTCCTAGTTTTTCGATATTACCTAATGAGTACCAGTAGAGGTAAATATGTTCTCGAAAAAGTTACTGAAGACGAAGCACGTTCTACTCAGAAATCACCACATCTGTGAAAAATTCCTTGAAACCCTTATATGGAGATCCGGCACCACTTCGCAGTAGCACTTTCAGTCTGAGTTTTCCATGTTGTTATATGAAAAAATAACGTTCTCTACGATTGGTCGACCTACTGGTAGATCGAGAAAGAGATAGCAGCTAGGATCCAATCGGATCCAAACGACTGATGTGCACTGATGACTTTCAGGGCAATGCGACGTTAAGTCAATATTTTAGTCTTACTCAATAAGAGCGCATATCTGTGTATGCCTGTTCCACTGTATATATCTTGTAAGACTCCGGAAATGTGGGACCCACTGAGGTTTTTTAAGACATTCCTCCCGTTGTTCAATTTCCTAAAGGGATAGGGGAAAAAACACTACAGGCTAATTAATCCATATGGCGGTCCAACAGGGCCAAAAATAAAGTTATTGCAAAAACCTTTTTCACAGAGCGTCTCGATCGACCTTCAGCGACTGTCTTTACGTAGGTTGGCACTTTTCGCACATTTGGGGTGATTTTCCTAAAAATATTTGAAAATTTACTGCTTCATCTGATGGTTCATTTTGGAACAATGCCTCATGGCCTCTCAGCTTTCAGAATACCTATCAAGCCTAACTGTAATGCCGTCCAGGTATGTGACTAAAAAATTTCTGGTATATGGCTGACACTTTGGGGTATGAAAGCTACAAGACTAGGCCATGTACGCAGGATGTACTGACTAGACGGTAATGAGGTCTAGTGATTTCTTAGCTCATTCTGTAAGTTTTGGCACTAAAGCAATGAACATCAATTAGTGGACGGCCCGAATGCAACTGATCTTCCATATTGTCTGTTCCCTGCAGCTTTGATTTTTGCAAACCAATCGCTAGCCGATCTTTCTGCAACCATATCATCGCCCCAAGCTCCACTAATTTTGCGCGCCGCTTCACTGGCATTTTCCCCTACGTGTCATTCATACACGAAAAGCAAGCAAATTGGTTCCCACGACAGCTCCATCCTGAAGCAAATATAGGCAAGCTGTATACCAAAACATTCGCAAGAAAATCCGCAATTGAACGACACCGAAATAAGTCAATTTTTTAGTACTTCTGGCTTAATAGGGTGGTGTTTATTGCTCCAGCGCGAAAATTTATAGGATGGCCTAATAAATTTAGAGCAAAGAGGTGAGTAACTAACGAGAATTTGCAACCATTTGCTGGACAAAGATTAGATGTCACCCTCTCAGAGAGAACGATGGTAGCGATCAAAGAAGTCAGCGAGGTCGCATTTAACCTGGTTATAATCTTTGATCTCTTTCCCCTGCAATGTTCAAGGCACGCATGAGATGATAATCCGATGGAGCAATAACAGACTATAGCACAAGGGATGTGGCACCATGGTCCAATCCAGTATCTCCAAAATGTGGCGAGTCGACTTTGCAGTGTTGTCAGTCATTGCATGGGATGTCCTTCGAGACACCACTTGGTTGAGTTCCATTTCACCTGAATGGATCCCGAATCCCCGAATTCCATCCCGAGTTGAAAGAGGAAAAAAAATGGATAAAGAATAATGTGAAAGAAATATGAGACAACTTAATACAATATGTTTAGAAAGTAAGGTTTAAATTAATACAAGACAATGAATTTGAATACTCAGACTCAAGAATACCACATGAAAGCTAGAAGAAGATCAAAAAGAAAGGCAGGGACAAGAACCGGGATACTGTGTTTGCATCGATGCAGACAAAACCAAAATCACGCGTGTCATTTGCTCGAGTCACTAACCCCTGCGTTACAGTTGAGTTGTAGTGGATCCTTGCCCATAAGGCGCACATTTCTTTGATTTACCTGCATAAAATCCATCTTACAGAAATAACAATTTTCTCGTCTACCTTCGCCAGAATTCATATGTTCAGAGGCAAAGCAGCCGCACATGTGCACTCTTTTCTATCAGAAAACGATGATGTCCCCATATATTAGTGAAAATGTTAGGAAAAAACGCCAAAGTCACTTTTTTCAAATCAGAGCTTTCTCCACTTTCTGTAAACTTATAATACGCCATTTAAGTAGGAGCATACGTAAATTTCAATCAATACACTTAAATCTTCTCTATGAGCTCAAGTTCTTTACTCAAGTATAATTTACTTGTAGAAAAACAAATCTTGTATTCCATGTTATCGACTATTCACCGCCAAAAGTCAGCTCTGTGCAGAACCATGAGGAAAACTAACTTCACTGCTTTTTTCTTAGAACGTCGCTGGCCATCGTCACTTGAGGAGGAGCTGGAGCTATCCACAGCAGTTTGCTTCAACTGAAAGATATCTGATAACAGATGGAACATTACCAATAGAGTACAGTTATATATTTTGTAGAAGACAAATCCAAAAATTTTGAAGAGAAAACCTAACTCTTGCAGACGGCAGTATGATATCGAAAGCGGCGCGCGATTCTTATTTAATTAGAATTTATCGGTTCCCTTCTGCCAGACGGCGACAAATGAATATTAGAGTCCATTTGCTGGACAACAATTTCCATTGGAGTGCAACTAGTTATTCGAAAGTCCAAATCTCTACCGTCTAACAGGAAAAGTATCAAATTATTTTATTTTAGGAAAAGCTTTTGATTTTTTTCCTCTATACGCTCACGTGGTTCTTGTTCATATATAACTTATATGTGCCAAGAAAACTTCGGACGTAAAATGCTATTTCACTTTCGCTCTTACAGCGGACTATAAAGACTTCTTTGAAAACCAATTTTAGCTTGGGAATCATTGACTTTTTTTCTTATAGAAAGAGTGTTAGTTCAGTTTCAATGCAGAGAGCGATCCACAGACTTTAGTCGAGCAAGCGTAGCAAATCAAGTGTAAAGCATAATTCTGTTCTCGCTGCTATTGCATGCTATGAAGATGCTTTCAGAAAACAAACATAATGCTAAAACTGACGAGATTTAAGCTTTCAAATGGCTTTGAATTTCCAGATAAAATGCTTCATATCGGGCAAATAGACCTCTAACAAGTTGAGGAATTAAAAGGCACTTCTCATCATCCGCAAAAGTGTCAACAAATCAACTGTTTGCGGACGATGTAGAGTCGTTTCGACCCTCAAGTTTTCACAAGTCTTCTTTCGCTGGACAAAGCTTTCCATCGTAACTTAAGCAAACATTCGAAAGCTCATGTATCGCGCTCTCCGATACTTTTCTTCGTTTTTGAAAACGCCTTTGTAGTATGCTGCTGCAGCAGAAATACAATTACATTTCACACTCGGTTTGCCTTACTTGCTTAGCTTGAGTGTGAGGATCGCTTTTCATTGGACTGCACTGAACACATTCGATAGCACAGATCTCTGTGAAATTCTGAGTTTAAACTGGTTTCGCAAGGTTTCCACAGCTCACTGTGGAGGCGAAAATGAATTTACGTTTCACAATCAGAGTTTACTTGGCGCATAGAGTTCTTAAACGCATAAAAATATGCAAACATGTAGGGGAATCATGTTCTATCACAGTGGTACAAAGAACTCGGAGCATTTCCTGAAATAAAGGAAAAAATCTTTATTGGAGAATGGAACTCGCATGCCACCGACGATATCGATTATGCTGCCTTCTGCAAAGGGTCAAATCGGCTCAAGGTCAAGTTCAAGTGTATTTCTGGGTTTCTAAATGTTTATGCGACCACGTCCGCATACATCACAGTCCCTCTTGCTCTTCCTCTGCCTCTATCCAGCAACTAGAGCCTAAGAAACTTTTCGAGATAAAGATAAACATAGTGTATGGGAATGATGTTCTTAAGAGAAACGTCGATACATTCCATTCCACGCCGGAATCTGTCGGCACTGCTGCTTTTTCGCTGTAAGAAATTCTATACAATGGGACCGAAATGCTACAAGAGTTGAGTTCAGCATAGTTCTAAGAAACTGACAATGCATTTACTACCTATACAACCATCGTGAATATTTTAAAGTTTCCTATACTAGAGCATTTCACTCTAGACATTTCCTTGGCATTTGAGTCTACCATTTACTACACCGCACCCCTAACATACCCTTTTTCCGGCAGGGTTTCAACCGACCTCAGCAGTATCAAAGTGGGGCTACTAGGTTTTTCAGCACTACCCGCATTTGGTGGCTCTTGACAATCCAGTGGTTTCGAATCTCCATCGACAGTCGAGACATCATCAGAAGCATTCCACGATTTCTCATCCATACTACTATCTGAAACTCTTCTCTTTCGTCACTACACGTACGAATCGACGAGGATTTGTGGAAACGCGAGATACGGATCGAATAAAAAAAGTGCTGGAATTGGGATAGGGAATTTTGATGACGGGTCAGGTAAAATATGTAACAGATAGCAAATAATAATTCGTGGGCATCTGGAAACTTGCCGTTCTAGAGACAAATCAATGAAAGTATTCGAGTAGATCAGAGGACTCAACACGTCCTTGCTAGTGCTAAGCGCACCAAGAGTTCGAAAGTGGTCGAAAATGACTATATCGACATGTAGCAAATGCACAAGCAGTGATAAAAGAAAATGTAAGGCTTTGGCTCATTTGGGCTAAGTAACCATCGTCATGCAGTAGGACTGTCAAGTGCACAGGCCATGAGACACGAGATATAAGAAGTTAGATGAATGAGAGACTGAGTTGAGCACCTACTGCTGGCCACGTTCGAAGAGAAATAAGTGGTATGTAAAACATCCGACTCCACGTAAAAGTTGAGACATTATCATATCAGTCCGCCAAAGCTCTTTCTTCGATATAACGTCTCGAAGCTTCGGTAACCTGTGTTCAGTGGGTGTGATCTGGGAAACACATGTCGGTATTCAGCCCAGGAACCCCCTCGAATGCTCGTACTCCTCCCTTACTGAAACGCTGAATGATTGCGAATAAAATCGGTTTTCAAACAGCCGCTACCATTCACGTCAATCCACATTTATGATCTTGATCAAGGTGATGATGACGATTGTAACGTTGACGGTGATGTCCACTTTTGTCATCATTTCTTCTTCATCGGTCCCCTTGCAGATCTTTCTTATCATCTAGTATAACTGCCCATCTTAATAGTTAACATTACGCTTATACCATCAGTCCTGGATGACTTACTGTTAAACAGTCGTCTTAAATTAGCAATTCCATAACCTTCTGTTGTATCTCAATATTATATATATATATACATATATATACGTATATGTATATATATATATATATGTATATATATATATATACGACCACGGACCCCCCTCTTTGAGGGATCCCGCCCAATTAGCCGCGAGGGCACGTGACGCGCTCCCAGGTGGTGGATAGGGGAATAAAACGCGAACCAAAAGCGACCGTGTGCTTCCCAGAGACGCAGGTGGATTCAGGGGAGAGCACCCCTGCTTCTACAGCGCCGACTTGACAAAACTCTATTTCTGCGAGTCAAGTCGGCCAAAAGCCTGCAATCAAGCGGCTGGGAAGTACATGGGAGGCGGTTAGCAGTCGCCTCCAACAAATAAGCTCCTCCCGCTCCTCCGACAGAGACTGGCAAGCTACTCGTGAGTACCCAGCTCCCACGTTCAGAGCCTGGCAAGCTATACGTTGGGTATCAAAATGCCAAAAACAGCAACAAATATGGGCCTCATTCCCCTGACCCCGAAAGAGCCCCTGGTACGGCAGCGCCAGGTAGGACGAGTACAGGTTGCTAAAATCTCAAGGAAAAACTAGGCTGCCAAGGTCGAAAGGGACTAAAATGACGGTCTGTACTCACAACGCAAGAACCCTTGCTCACGAATCCGCTGCTGAAGATCCATTGATTCAAGCAAGAAGAATAAGGTACGACATCATTGGCCTGGCTGACGAGAAGACGCCATTCTTTTCACGCTGTTTATGACACTAGAGAAGAACTGTTCCTTGGTACATGCGATCGCAGAGGTGTCGACGGCGTTGGCGTCCTCGTCAGATCGAATTTGACCGTGAGCATTGATTTGCTTGGGCAACTAACAACCCGTATCGGACGATTACGGTTGAAAAGATGTGGCTCTATCCGGCTTTGACCATCTTCGTTGCTTATGCACCAACATCAAGCTATGACGAAGACGAAGTTGAAGCGTTCTATATGGACCTCGAAAAATTCTTCAGAGAAGATGATACATTCTTCAAGGTCATTGTCGGAGATTTGGATGCAAAAACTGGACCTAGAAGAACGTCTGAAGAACGTCACATAGGGACCCACGGACTACAATGGAATGAACAGGGTGAGAGACTATCTGAATTTATCATGACGACCCAAACCATCCATGGTGACTCGCAATTCCAAAAGCCTCTTTCTCAGCGATATACGTGGGAGTCTCCCAATGGAGAGTACCACAACGAAATAGATCACATCTTAGTAAATCTAAGGTTTTGCCTGACCGATGTCGCTGTTGTTCTAAGATCTACACGGGATTAGGCCATCGCCTCCTTCGCGCAACGTTCCGTTTTTCAAGGAGAGGAGAGAAAGCCACTAAATTCAAACAACGAAATCCCAGAACTACCATAAACTGGGATGTAATCTATCATTAGTCGGCTCTAAGGAAGATACCGCTGTGGACAACATCGACGAAAAATTCGATCGAGTCGTTGAATATCTGCACGTCTAGCGCTGTGAAATTCGAGAGTCCTAAGGTCACGAAGAGTCTCTTGTCTCCGCAGACACTCCAGCTGATACGTCAACGTGGAATCGCACGAGCTGCAGGCAACCGAAACCTTACGTCCGAACTTGCGAAATCTGCAGAGAAGCGATAAAAGAAGACCTTAGAGAGAGAAGAGCAGCAGTTATGGCAGAAGCTGCAGAAGCTGGGAAGAGCATTCGCAAAGCCCAGCGAGGCTTCGCCAACTATAAGACCAAGATGATTGCACTCCGATACCCTGACGGGACACTTACAGCTTCCAGAAGGGCTATGGAGAAAATCATCCACCAATACTGCTCAGATCTCTTCGCTAGCCATGTCCTGTTACCGTCACAGAATTGAAAGAGGACGAGCATCTCGTTACACCGGTCCTTCCTTCCGAAATCCGACATGCTATATCGTCGGTGAGGAACAGAACAACACCCGGTCCAGACAGGATTAGACCAGAACACCTGAAGAACCTGCCGCCAGTTCTCATCAACACGCTGGCTCGGCTCTTCACTCGCTACCTGTCAGAATGCAAGGTCCCTATTCAATGGCAAGCCAGCAAGACCGTATTGTTGTTCAAAAAGGGAGACCTTCACGACATATGCAATTATCTACCAATCTGCATACTGTCCGTTGTCTATAAACTCTTTACTCGAGTCATCCTAAACAGGATTGATGGAACACTGGACGAAGGACAGCCATGCGAACAAGCAGGGTTCCGAAAAGGATTTAGTACCATAGACCACATCCACACGACTACAAGACTCGTTGAAGTTTCACGAGAGTACAAGCAACCACTCTGTCTCACTTTCATCGATCTGAAGAAATCCTTTGATTCAGTGGAAACAGAAGCGGTTATAGAGGCTCTGGATAACCAGGGCGTCCCTACTGGGTACATAATGATCCTTCGTGAGCTTTATAAAGATTTCACGACCAAAATGTCTCCATTCTAGAACTATCACCATTGACAGAAGAAGAGGGGTTCGACAAGGCGACACAATTTCGCCAAAACTGTTCACTGCCACCATACAAAACGTCATGCGAACATTAAATGGGCCGATATGGGAGCGAAAATTGACGGCTGACAATTAAACTATCTTCGCTTTGCTGACGATATCGTTCTCATAACACCAAACATCAGTCAAGCGAAACGAATGTTGACCGATTTCGATAACGCCTGTGGAAAGATTGGTCTTCAACTAAATCTATATATATTATATATATATATATATATGTTAGAATTCACGCGTTCGTGCGTATCCGTGTGATGTCGACATTCAACAGTACCACTGGAAAGAATGTAAGAATTGTTCAGGAGATACATTATATTTTGCAGATTTTTTGTATAAAGTAAATGTGAGAACGTCACCAACGCTGAGAAAAACCGCTTTTTGTTTGGACTTCGTTTCCTTTCAGTTGTTAGAAATGGCTTACAAGTCCTTCAAAGCAATTAGCTAACACGTATACGCATCAAATATCGCTTCGCGTTCTCCGTCGAGCCTAATTGACTATTGTTGATTACTTGACGACTATTAATTATTGCGCGTTTACCTCTTTCGATTCGTGAGGGCTAAGCACGACAACGACTGCGACGGCAAAGATTTGATTAGACAAAGCCTTATTTTTGGTGGAACTTGCCTTGAAAATCTCATCGCGAACTGATTTCAGCACTAAAGTTTCAGTCTTCAAGTCGTTGAATTGTTACTAATAATCTTATGAAAAGCTCTGCTGCGCAAAAAAGAGAAGGTGACATGAATACATTCCATGCGATGCGACTGTATTCCTTACAATTCGTAATGAAAAGTGGAAATAAGTAAGAAAAGTAAGTGTTTTTTTAAATTAAAACTATGTGCTTATAAGCTCAGTAATAATTATTTTTTTCGTGGCGACAAAATTTGCTTTGAATTGAAACTCCACCAAATAACACTGAAAAATCGCTATGAAGTTGAAAAAATAAGCTGCCGATTGTAAAACGTTATCTTTTAATGGTCAGTATTCACAAACGAAGCCTCCTATCGAAATCTACATTTCTCAGGCTATTGAACGACTGCAAAAACTGAGACAAATAATGGAAACAAGTGTAAACAAATGTTGTATAGCAGCTGAAAATATGTTCGTTTTTGGAATGATGTGGTTTTCTTTTTCAAACATAGTGGATTTTCGAACACGTAGGCGTTATTATGCTAGAAAAAAACTTTTCTAGGAGTCTTTTTGTGCTATTACGTTGTCAAGTATTGATAACATCTTTTTTAAACCTAGATCTACCGCACAACTTTCCACATATCTTTTTCCTCCGTGCGCCATAGAAAATCCTCGCTCTCCAACCTACTATGGCACACTTATATGCCATACTTTTCTCAATGGATTAAGCTGTTGAATGAGTCCTGAAGCCACAAAAAAGAACGCAAAAAGTTGATTGTTTGTAAATGATTGAAAATGCGCAAAGATAACGGAAACGCACCCGTCTTTCTTATTTAACTTTGTAGTTGTTGAACTTCTTGCTATCTGTGCTTAATTTAATGACTTTTTAGTGACCTATCGGATCTAGAGAATCTGATCGCCAAACTAAAGAGTGAAGATTTGGGATACGTGAAGAATCCAAACGATAAGCGAGAATTTGTGAGTTTTAGAATTAAACTTGTAGGGAGATGTGTTTCGGATACGATGAGCGTAATGTTGAAGAGACTCAGTTTTCAGAGTAAGGCATTTGACAACGATGGTGAAAACGTTGCTAATATGGTAACAAAAAAAGGTACCTACGTAGACATGTTTTTGGACGAGACTGCTATTAAAGTGAGTAGAAATTTCAATATACAGAGGTTTTTCTCTTAGGAACTTGATTTATTTTGATTCAGAACATGCGAGCCGCAATGGTCAAAGAGAAAGAAGAACGACGAAATCGACGTGCTAGGTTGGAGAATGCTGGTGAACCTCCAGAAGAGACTGCGCACGACGAAGAAGAGAAGCCTGTGGAAGCGGAGGATGTAAGTCGTTTCCCTTAAACTTAACTTTCTACCATCTTACTATTAGAAGTAGTCTGTCTATGTTAGTGGTTTTCTTTACTGAGTTACATCATTTCAAGGGTGAGCGAAGAGTTCTACCTCGTCGAAGCGCCTCCCAAAAGGCGCAAACCAATATCCGTAAATATGTTACACCAAAGAAGAGTCAAGAAAAAAAGCTGAACAGTGCTGAAGTGAGCGAACCCGTTAAAGCTGAGTTTGTGAAGCGAGTGAGTTAACATGAGCTTTTTGTTTTGCTCAGTTTTTCATAAACTCTAAAAGGAAACTTGGAAATGAAGTAAATAAATTTGCTTGGTATACTGTCAATGTCTCTACTATCGCTTACATACAAATTGTCAGCGTATCAAGGCAGATTTCATGAGTCATTGAATTATAACCATTGATAAGATTTGATGAAACGTTAGGATTCATCCACGCCAGTTTCGGACGATTCAGAAGGATCTGCCGACACATCTGATGGAGATGGTAGTGTGAGTAGTGACGATGAGTTCAAGCCTAAGACACAAAAGAAGTCTGCGGGGTGAGTTCGCTGTCGCAGCTACTCTATTCATCCTTTGGCACAATTTTCTTGAGTAAGAAAATTGTGCCGAGATATTTTAGAAAACGGCAGCGCAGAAGGAAAAAACTCATCGAAAATGTCAAGGACGATAAGGACGCTAGCGATGAAGACATCTGTCTAACTTCCTTCCAATAATTTACTATAATTTTTCCGAGCACACATTTGTTTTTTTTTCAGGGAGAAGTTGTACGGAGAAAAGCCAAAGATGACTTTGCTTGTGGTTCGTGCAAATTGAGCGTCAGTGAGGATATCGCTGGTTTTGTTCTCAGGAAATCTGTAAGAGCAATAAGATCTATACAATCAAGACATGTCTGAAAAGAGAGCATATATTATCCAGTTTAATTTAAGTGACACCGGTCCTCCGTTTTCCCTTTTCCTTTACAATTTGATAGCAATTAGTTGTCATTGTCAAACTTTTTTAAGAAAAGGTTTTCAGTTACTACTTTGTGACAGTTGCGATGATGCATGGCATACAACGTGTTTGAAGCCACCGCTGTGGTAAGTGTCGTATTGTCATCCAGAATTTCCTCACATCGGAGTTCCCTTAATCTTGGCACAATATTCATTTGTATCTGGCTTTAGTACTGCTTCAAATTAGAGATAACAAGCTAAATAATTTCTCTATGTCGGCACTGAGCAGATGACCAATGGCTCTCTAGACGTTATCAAATTGTGAAACATTACCAAAGTCTTCTTTTTAACACAGAGCAATGCCACCTGAACTGATCACATTGTTTCTTTGATTTGTAGAGAAAATTATTGATGTTCAACAGGGGTTAAAGCATTTTACTTGTTTGCGACAAATGTTCCCCTTATCACCACATTCGAATGGCGCACTGAAATCTTGGGTCTCTTTCTGTCGCACCCGTGTTACATTCAGTCTTTCTTGTTAAATTTCAAGTCAGATTATCGCCAAAAAGTTGTGGCACACTGGGGAATATTCCAGTATCTTTAATTAGACACTTGGTCGTGGTCGTAACAATATCGCTCTATAAATCAAACCTACCGAAAAGTGATGTCTTGATGGACACCTCAGGCACTGATCGATCACCTCACCTTGCAAACTCGACTGACCATTTTGAATGTGCTGAACCACTGTATCATGTTCGTCATATAATCCTGATATTGCTGCATCCGTTTATCATTTTTTCAGGATTTGAAGCAGCATCTTTAAGAGAAGCAATTTGAAGGCTACAACCACCTTCGAAGTGACATCACCGAATTTTTTGATTGCCATCCTCATTCTTTTTGGGAGGATGGCACCCACTCTTTGCCCATCAAATGGTTGCATGCCACCAATTATGATGGTGATTGTATTGCTGGATAACCGGTTTCCTAGAATGGATAATGATTGAATCAACAAAAATGTCGAAATACTAAAGAATCTATGGGACAGCTCAGCATTTTCATCAGGTGGTAACATCCTAACCGCAACGGCTCATACGACTTCATCACAAGTAGGTACAGAATTGTATCGACAATTCTAATGATACGAAGAACATACATCCTTCCTGGTTATTTCTAATTTTCTTAACTCTGTATTTATTATCGCACGAATCTGTTGGTTAGCCTAATAAGATCAACCCACTCAGGGCGGCGTGTTTGTTGTTTAATGCGCGCGGGTCTTTGGTAAATTGGCTTGTTAAACCAGCTGTTTGAAGCTCCTTGAGCGCTGCCTCAAAGAGGCACTTTCCAAATTTATAAGCCGAAGAGTAGAACGATATTTCAAGGTTTTAGTTCATTTTAATAAAAATCATCATTGATCATTATATCAATAGGATCTATTTTGAACGTTCGGAGTACAAAGTTTTTTTTTTGTTTAGAAGCGGGAAGAATAATGTGGTTAGAAAGCCCAATGGTTTTTCAGTTACGAAAATAATACTCTTTGTTTTTAGGTTTGTTCCTGCTGGTAAGTGGTATTGCCCAAAATGTGAACATGGAATGCTCATCGAATGTCTCACTTATGTGCAAGGAATGCTGAACATTCACCAACGGTAAACAGCTACTGAAGAAAAGAAATAAGTCGGAATATTGACACTATCGAGTATAAAACTGTTCCAAGTTTTTCTTGTGCGAATAGTACAACGGTTTTATCACGTTGAAGAAAAACTTCCTTAACACCCGCTGAAAATTCAAAGTTTGTACATCAGTCTAGTTGGGAACAAGAGCGAAAAGATAAAGGCCATCATCATCCACAATCTTTTGCCAACGATCTGCAAGCTTTCGGATCTGCTCTAAATCACCGTTTCATGGGCTTCTAATCAAAAAACTGCTGACATGCCTCTTCCAATTGATCAAATGTCTCAAATCGGCGCCCACGCATCAAATGTTTCATTGAGTGGAAAAGGCCTCGAATCGGAAGGCTGAGCATCTGGAGTGCACGCTGCGTGCGGCAAAACTTTGACTCCCTCCAATTCATCATCAAACTTTTCCTTGGTTTTCTTTGCAGTGTGAGATGAGGCCTTGTTTCGCTGAGACAGCGCAAGCTTTCGGGAAACCAGTGCGGATGTTTCTCCTTCAACGCATCGTAGACTCCGTCCAGTTGCGGTTTTATGGAAGTATACCTGAAATCTTCCCATGGATTTACAATAAAGGATACCTTGGGGGGCAAAGTAACTCTCGAATTTCTCGCGGGTGCTGAGAAACTTTTTCCTCAATGCAGTACGTTCAGTAGAAAGAAGTTCGCGCGTTGCTGTACAGACTGCAATGTGAAATTAGAAGTACTACTGAGAAATTCATAGTACATTTATCATAAACAGTGCCTTTGTCTCATAAAATTGTCAACCTTTTTTAGTATTTTATTGTCTCATTTTCAGCTTTTAATTAACTTTGACACGACTGACCAACGGAATCTATCCGATGAGTTTATTATGAAACAAAGTAGTGGCAGTAGTAGCAGAAATGTGAATTTGTAGCATCATACCATTCTCAGAAAGTGGTAAAAATATAGAATTTATGTAGATTATATTTTCCAATAACTGTTAGCCTGAATGGGTTCCTGGGCTGAATGCCGACATGTGTTTCCCAGATCAAACCCATTGAACACAGGTTAGCGAAGCTTCGAGACGTTATATCGAAGAAAGAGCTTTGGCGGACTGATATGATAATGTCTCAACTTCTACGTGGAGTCGGATGTTTTACATACCAATTATTTCTCTTCGAACATGGCCAGCAGAAGGTACTCATCTCAGTCTCTCATTCATCTAATTTCTTATATCTCGTGTCTCATGGCCTGTGTACTTGAAAGTCCAACTGCATGACGATGGTTACTTAGCCCAAATGAGCCAAAGCCTTACATTTTCTTTTATCATTGCTGGTGCGTTTACTACATGTCGATGTAGACATTTTCGACTAGTTTTGAACTCTTAGTACTTAGCACTAGAAGGGACGTGCTGAGTCATCTGATCTACTCGGATGCTTTCATCGATTTGTCCTTAAAAGGGCAAATCTCCAGATGCCCACGAATTATTATTTCCTATCTGTTATATATTTTACCTAACCCGTCATCAAAATTCCCTATCCCAATTCCAGCACTTTTTTTATTCGATCCCTGTCTCGCGTTTCCACAAATCCTCGTCGATTCGTACGTGTATTGACGAAAGAGAAAGAGTTTCAGATAGTAGTATGGAAGAGAAATCGTTGAATGCTTCCGATGATGCCTCGACTGTCGATGGAGACTCGAAACCACTGGATTGTCAAGAGCCACCAAATGCGGGTAGTGCTGAAAAACCTAGCAGCCCCACTTTGATACTGCTGAGGTCGGTTGAAGCCCCGCCGGAAAAAGATTAAGTTAGGTGTGTGGCGTAGTAAATGGTATAGTCAAATGCCAAGGAAGTGTCTAGATGGAGGAAGTGCTCTAGTATAGAAAACTTTGAAATATTTACGGGGGTTGTATAGGTAGTAAATGCATTGTAGGTTTCTTGAAACTATACTGAACTCAACTCTTGTAGTAGCATTTCGGTCCCATTGTAAAGAATTTCTTACAGGAGAAAAGCAGCAGCGGACAGATTCCGGCGTGAAATGGAATATATCGGCGTCTCGCTGAACAACATCATACCGACCCCGGTATGTTTATCTTTATCTGAAACAGTTTCTTAGGCTTAGTTGTGAGATAGATGGAGAGGAAGAGCAAGAGGGACTGTGGTGTATGTGAGCGTGGTCGCATAACCATTTAGAAACCCAGAAGTACACTTGAACTTGATCTTGAGCCGATTTAACCCTTTGCAGAAGGCAGCATAATCGATATCATCGGTGGCATGCAATTTCTCATTTTCCAATAAAGATTTTTTCCTTTATTTTAGGAAATACTTCGAGTTCTTTGTACCACTGTGATAGAACATGATTTTCCCCTCATGTTTGTATATTTTTGTGCGTTTGGTACTCCTATGCGCAAAGGAAACTCAGATTGTGAAAGCGTAATTTTTGTTTTCGTTCACACAGTGAGCTGTGGAATCTGGCGCCGATTTAAACTCAAAATTTCACAGAGATCTGTGCTATCGAATGTGCTCAGTTCAGTCCAATGAAAAGCGATCCTCAGACTCAAGCTAAGCAAATAAGGCAAACCGAGTGCGAAATGTAATTATATTTCTGCTACTACAGCATACTAAAAAGGCCTTTTCAAAAACCAAGAAAAGTATCGGAGTGCGAGAGACATGTGCTTTCAAATGTTTTCTTAACTTACAGATGGAAAGCTTTGTCCAGCGAAAGGAGACCTCTGAAAACTTGAGGGTCGAAATGATTCTTATCGTCCACAAACTATTAATTTGTTAACCTTTTGAGGATGATGAAGTGACATTGTAATTCTTCAACATGTTAGGGGTCTATTTTCCCGGATAAAGCATTTTATCTCGAAGGTGTCGCACTCTACATCAGTGGCTCACGCCTCAAACTGAATCTTACTCTATAGCATGGATGAGAAGGCGTTATGATGGTGACACATAATATTGTGTTGTCACCATTTCTTTCAGTCGATGGATTGCGGACTCGGTAAGGATTTGAACATTTTTACGGGACATATTGAACGTTCAAGGATGATTCTTTTTCGATGCGAGGAATCAGAAAATGCCACTGGAAGTTGGATTCTCTTAGAATAGACTGAGTTATACTCGAAATTCACTGCATTTTTTTGCAGTGATACGATTTTTTCAATACGCCCAAGAGAATTGAGTGATGAGCGAAAACATGGCCTCAGGTGGGAATCGAACCCGCGTTTCATCCTATCCGGGGACACTGAGACACATTTGCCCGACCACTCGTTTTACATCATCTGTGTGTTATCTATCAGCCACCAACCTATAATAGGTTTGGTTGGGATTTCGCTTTATAAACCCATTTGAGCTGACAGCCATTGTGATAACTAATGCTCGAGAATTCTTATGTTTGACTGCATTTTTTCGCAGTGGTGCGATGTTTCCAACACACCTAGGAGAATTGAGTGGTGAGCAAAAACATGGCCTCAGGCGGGAATCGAGCCCGTGTTTTATCCTATTTATGTTTTTGCTCACCACTCAATTCTCTTGGGTGTTTAAGCGAGGTTTTAAAAACAGTCCATAGAGATAAGAGATAACATAGAGATAGAGAGAGTCCATAAAATAACCAGAGTTAACATTCATTTTGTGAGTTGGATCTATACATATATACTACCAGCCGCAATCCATAGACCATAAGAGATAACACAATTTTATGTGTTACCACTTATCACCATAACACCTCCTCATCCCTACTACAGAGTAGGGTTCAGTTCGGAGCGAGTGCCACAGATGAAGAGGACGACATCTCCGAAACTTTCGTGTGGCTCTGGCGTAACAGCCTCAGTAAGGCTTCAAGCATTCTTGCAGGATATATTGAATATTAGTAGCGATGTTAAAAATAGTCGATGAGATGGATATATTATTTTCTGAAATGTACAAGTTATCTTTTCCACCGCGATAGAGCATCAGTCTTGTGGAGCCTCCGCATCAAACAAGCAACGGAATCAGTAAATATTCTGTATTTCTTAAGGCATAATGTAGGACATCACCGGAAAGACAGTCTGTGTGTGCGATTGCCCGACCTTCATTGAGTAGTTGTTTATCGTCTATGTCGTCATTACTTATCAAAATTTCATCTGAAAACTTTACAGTTGTATGATTTTGCTGTAAAGCTATATAGACTTTCGAAGCGATAAGACAGAATGTTTTCCATGAGGTTTTCAAATTTTCAAGAGCTTGAGTACTCTCGTTGGTTGAAAGCACTCATCTGTTTTGAGGAAATCTGCATGTTTACTCTTATATCTTGATTATACATTACATGTGCGTTCGTATGCGAAAGTTATTCAATTCAGGTCGCCGAAAGTGCTCATGGCATTTGTTCTAGCGCCAAATCAGAGCAACATGACGAAAAAAGTAAGCCTTCAACTGAGAGTGATGTTATCGCTGGTCCCACAACAGTCATTACAGGGATATATTGGTATTGAATAAAAAATGAGAAAAATGATTATATAAGCGTATTCCCGGTTGTCTATCATTTTTCATATCTAAAAATTGTTCCTGTGTTCTCCGTTGTGACACATGATTGCGAGGGGTGTCATCCCAATGAGGGTCATCTAAGCCACACGCGAAGGGGTTTGACACTTTCATTTGCTAGTCTTGCAAATAGCTCACCTATGCCTACGACACTGACCGACGAACTGTTGAATCTCTCCCTGAAAGGCCTATGAAGTGTTATCAGATGGAATTCGAAGAGTTTTGTGATGGAAATGTAATAAACAGTTGATGTTTTTCTTTTGAGATACTTATTTTCAGTTATGGTTACGTTCATATGTCAATAGTTGGTAAGTTGAAGATACTGAGGACGTTATGTGACTCACAGTTGGATCATAATGTAAGGCTCAAAAAGAGAGTGAGTTTTCTCTTTTATTTTTACAGTTGGTTCAACTTTAAGCCTTTTATGAGTTTGGGATCTCTTCGCAACTTTTTTTCGACTTAATTCGAGCATAGTAAAGCTACTACGGTCTCAGATCCCAACAGCCTTACGTGCTCTGGATATGAAGGATTTGGTAACCGGAGTTGACAAATGCGGTCTTGCTAACTATCGCCAGATCGACTCCGTATATGACCTTCGTCTCATACTACTGAACAGGACGATGAAAGCGGCCACTCATGGACACTGGTAGCTCGGTAAGAACAAACTCTGGAGCGTTTTTGGTTCTTTCTGATTATGAGGAGACAAATGAAAAACCTACCTCATTTGCTGGAGAAGAAGTTTTCATAGGAGTGTTAGCAATCATTCGAAAGCTTAGATTTCTGCTACGGCCCCAAGTCGCCGATTTCCGAAAGAACCCTTCCATAACGCTGTAAAATTCGTACAAAACTATGTCTCAGACGCGCATTTCTTTCGCCAAACAGAGCTTTTTCTTTGGATTATCAATAACCATTTGATAGTGTAATCGCTTCTGTCTTTTTGAACGCTGTGCTCACATCTTAAGAGGACTGATTCTTTGAAATGCAGCAGGTAAAATGAGCTGAATTCCCATCTGCGACCACGGGGTCTCTAACTAATTCATGTGCGGCAGGCTGAGGCTGTCACGTGAATTAGTTAAAGACCCCCCTTACTCTTTGCTTTGAGGATCTGAGCACAGCATTATAATCAGTAAATTTTAAGCTTTCGAATGGTTACTAATAGTCCAAAGAAAGAGTTTTGTTCGACGAGCAATATGCACGTCGGAGAATAGCTTTTTTTTGTGGATTTTACAGCCTTATGGAAGGGACTTTAAAAAACCGGTGACTTGGAGCTATAGCCAGAAATCTAAGCTTTCCAGTGGTTACTAACACTACACTCCTATGAAAACTTCTCCAGCGAACAAGGTCGGTTTTCCATTTGTCCCCTCATAATCAAAGTGAACCCTTTTTATTGTTATACAGTTCATATATTCTGGATTAGGTAATCTAAGGAATATGCCTCGGTACTTCCCTATTATCTGTGCGCATTTTCAATTCCTAGAATTACGTGTCTCCCATTCAGGCTTGGAGATTCAGTGACCATTCAGTAGTTTAAACCTTGCAAATTCAAATGTTATACTTAATTTGCGGAAACACCTCTGTAATGAAGTGTAGCAGTAAAAATAGTATTATGTTCCATACTTGGGCATTTTTCGCTGGGCAGAGCTATTCCACTAGAATTCTAGAATAACTTGATCGCTCAAATCTCGATAATTTCGATGGCACACTTGGTTTATAAAAAAACTTCTTATTGCGCTGTATCAGCTCAAAGAAAATTGGATTTCGCACTAGTGTCGGCTAGGGTGTGAATAGTTGTGTATCGATGGAGTGGTTGGTTTATCTCACAATGCAATTAACATGTGGGCGTGCAATTTTTGTTATTCAAGTCAGACTTTTTACTCCGCTTGGAAGATGGTTTGGATAATACATGACTGTGCTACTCCGAGATCTTCGCTACACGTTCATGTGCTTTTCGTGCATGCTGTTAGGCTTAGTTTTAGGCTTAGTGGCGGCTTTATTTGGCAGTACCTACTTACTTTGATGGTCCGTCTTCACGAATTGCGCGAATTCCCGCGCATTTTTCACTCGCCTCGTCCATGGGTGGTGGTTTGATTCGAGCATAAGCGCTGGCGCGAGTCTCATACCGTGGTTTGTAGAATTTCGACAGGTACAGCTGATGCGAATGCAGATATGAAAACAGCTGATTGATCCTTCTGACGAACACGTCCGCCCACCGTGTAGGTGGTTGTTCCCGGGTACGGATGTATTCTCGTAGAGTCCACTCTACAGTTCGTTTCGTTCATTTCCTCATCTGATCTTTTTACTATATGATCGGCGCTACTGGTACATGTTCTTCCGGGTAGCAAAGATGAGGTAAATTCCACAGATCTGAGCTGCGCATGCTGGCTTCGTGCTATGAGTGCCGATTGATTTCCAGAAGACATCGTTCAAGCGCTCTGTGAGTTGTTGGCAGTAGTCTTGACGTGGTTGAAGTATCAGTCCACGTCTCCACTGCATAGCAGAACGCTGGGAGGACTGTTGAACCGAAAAGAATGGATCGTGATCAGGGTCTGTTATTTGGCCAGTAGCATTCTTGACATTCTCGAATGCGGCTCATGCTGCTTTCCATCTTCTATCAGTTACTTCTTTATTTCGCAATATGAAATGGAAATGAAAACCCTAAGTTTACAGAAATAAAGCTATTGTCTCTATAATTACACTAAGAAGAACTCAGAAATCCCCGTGAAACCAAGTTCAGAAGTAAAACTGGAGTGATTTATTCCGTTGGGAACCTCGCTTTTTTTTTGCGCAGCAGGCGGCAGAATCGCTAGAATTATAGGAGAGACTTTTACTATAGTTCTATGGGTGACAACTTCTTATGAATCCACTTGTGTATATAATTAATATAATTTCATGACTGCGACCTGAAAATAATCCCAGTAGATTTCTTAGAACCCCATTTTTTTGAAAAAACCACATGCTCACGATAAGGTTATATTTTCAACTGTTATTGAACAAATGCATTTCATTCATTTCTTTCCCAAGTATGCAGCTCTCGAATTGAAAAGTAGCAATTTTTTTTGACAGCTGGGCATATAATTTACTAAAAATACGTTTACAGAAGTCGCTTTAGTTTGATTCAATTTTCTGGTAGCGACGAATTTTGAGTAGAATCAAAGCTTCATTATATAAGATCAAAAAAATCGCTGTGACAGCCAAGTAAAAGTTGTGTATTCTGAATGCGAAACGTAATCTTCGTTCTTTTGTTAGAACATACCATCAACGTCTTGAACAAAGCAGGCTCAGGTTTGAAACCGCCATTTCCTGAGCTATCATTGATAACAAGTGTGGAAAACCTCCTTTGAGTAAAAAGAAAAGGCAAGGAACACTAACACATTCCGCATAGTGCTACTACATTCAATTCAATTTTTAAGTAGTTGGAGAATTGAGCGTTTCTTTGATTATAAATTCATTTTTATAAGTCCAATAATAATCTGCTATCCATAAATAATCTACTTTTTCATAGCGATAAACTTAAAATCAAATTGTGCTATATAATACCCAAGAAAAATCTGTGAAATTGAAACAACGTACTCCGAAGGCAAAGCCTTATTTTTGGTGAAACTTGCCTTGAAAATCTCTTCGCGAACTAAGTTCAATACTAAAGTTTCAGTCTTCAAGTCGTTGAACTGTTACTAATAGTCTTATGAAAAGCTCTGTTGAGTAAAAAAGAGAAGGTAACATGAACACATTTCATGCAATGCGACTCTATTCCTTTCAATTCGTAATGAAAAGTGAAAATATGTAAGAAAACTTAGTGTTTCTTTTTCAAATTAAACTATGTGCTTATAAGTTCTATAATAATTTATTTTTTCGTGGCGACAAAATTTGCTTTGAATCAAAACTCCACCATACAACACTGAAAAATCGCTATGAAGTTGGAAAAATAGACTGTCGATTGTAAAACGTTATCTTTTTATGGTTAGTATTCACAAACGGAGTCTTTTATCGAAATCGACATTTCTCAAGCTATCGAACGACTGCAAAAACTTAGACAAAAAATTGGAAACAAGTGTAAGCAAATGTTGTATAGCGGTTGAAAATATGTTCGTTTTTGGAAAGACGTGTTTTCTTTTTCAAACATAGTGGATTTTTGAACACATGGGCGTTATTATACTAGAAAAAAAACTTTTTAGGAGTCTTTTTGTGCTATTCCATTGTCAGCTGATAACATCTTTTTTAAACCTAGATCTACCGCACAACTTTCCACATTTCTTTTGCTGCGTGCGTTACAGAAAATCCTCGCTCTCCGATCTAACTATAGTACACTTATATGCCATACTTTTCCCAACGGGTTAAGATGTTGAATGAGTACTAAAGCTACAAAAAAAACACAAAAAGTTGGTTGTTTGTAAAGGATTGAAAATGCGCAAAGACAACGGAAACGCACCCGTCTTTCTTACGTAACCTTGTAGTTGCTGAACTTCTCGCTATCTGTGTTTGATTTAACGACTTTCTAGTGACCTATTGGATCTAGAGAATCTGATAGCCAAACTAAAGAGTGGAGATTTGGGATACGTGAAGAATCCAAACGATAAGCGAGAGTTTGTGAGTTTTAGAATTAAACTTATGCGGAGATGTGTTTCGGATACAATGAGCGTATTGTTGAGGAGACTCAGTTTTCAGAAAAAGGCATTTAACAACGATGGTGAAAACATTGCTAATATGGTAACAAAAAAAGGTACCTATGTAGACATGTTTTTGGACGAGACTGCTATTAAAGTGGGTGAAAATTTTATCATACAGAGGTTTTTCTCTTAGGAAATTGATTTATTTCGATTCAGAACATGCGAGCCGCGATGGTCAAAGAGAAAGAAGAACGACGAAATCGACGTGCTAGGTCACTCTATTTTACTGATGTACATCATCCCAAGGGTGAGCGAAGAGTTCTACCTCATCGAAGCGCCTCTAAAAGGCCCAAACTAACATCCGTAAATATGTAACACCAAAGAAGAGTCAAGGAAAAAAGCTGAACAGTACTGAAGTGAGCAAACCCGTTAAAGCTGAGTTTGTGAAGCGAGTGAGTTAACATGAGCATTTTGTTTTGCTCAGTTTTTCATAAACTCAAAAGAAAACTTGGAATTGAAGTAAATAAATTTGCTCCATACAGCGCCATTGTCTCTACTATCGCTTACATGCAAATTGTCAGCGTATTGAGATCAAGCCTAAGACACAAAAGAAGTCTGAGGGGTGAGTTCAGTGTCGCAGCGTGCAGTCGGATGTTTCACATACCACTTATTTCTCTTCGATGGTGGCCAGCAGCAGGTGGTCATCTCAGTCTCTCAGTCATCTAACTTCTTATATCTCGTGTCTCATGGCCTTTGTACTTGAAAGTCCAACTTCGAAGAGTGTTTTGAAAGTTAAGCAGAAATGGAGAAGGCCTTTATGAGCAAGAATCGTATTATGAATGGCTGGATGTGATTTGTCTTATAAGCATTGCAGATCCATTCACTGACTTTAGAAATTGAATCATTAACTCACTAATTGATAGATATTCACACTGTATTCGTCTGTATACTATGTGCATTTCTATGCATACATACACATATATATATAGATATATTTGCATATATTATATATATATATAATACAGAGTGACCAAAATGTCAGTTTTTTCTAAGGTCTCAGCTAACATCTTTTTCAAACAGATCCACTCCATATGCCTTGCAATCATTTTTGAGCCACGCATGTCAGTGGTCTGTTAAAGAAGGGCTGACTTATAGAGCACGATACACGTGTTTCGATAAGTCAGCCCTCCTTTAACAGACCACTGACATGCATGGGTCAAAAATGATTGCAAGGCATATTGAAATTCGAGCTGTGGTCTTAAGAAAACACTCGAAATGAAAGTTTAGATCCACTCAATTTCTTAGTAGCCTCAAATAATGTACGTTGATTCAGGCCTGTTCAGGAGTATTAGTGGTAAGATTGGGTCATTATTAAGAGATCGCCTCAGACGTGTCCCGTAAGGAATGTTGTGCGGCATCTTTGAGACTTACATTCCTTATGAATGCACGCCCGCTCGGACGCCTTAAATCAACTGGAAAATATGTCGCATATTCCCTTTAATGTACTCATATTTGCAAACATAGTGCAGTTACGGTGACCGAAAGATGGTCTGCAAATAAAGTGACGAAGAAGCAAAAAAAGTTTTTTTCCAACTTATTTTTTGAGTGATTTTTTCCTTTTATCTTTTCACTCACCCTTTCAGTTATAATTTAATCTGTTTGTTAGATTGAATAGTGCAACCTTTGATATTTAACTAAGTTCAAAAAGCAATATTAGTCAGTTTATATCCGGAATTTGGAAGAGAGTGAAGAATAAAAAGTAATCGAATTATAAATCAGTTAATGCTGCTTACTGAAGAGGTATAGATGTTTCGCTTTTGTTGTTGTGACTTTTCCTGATGCTTACCCCAGAGAATGAACGACGTCAAGATACGAAGACGACGGCAACGACGACGGCGCCAGACGACGATCGTGCCATGGCACAGATGACGTGATTAGTTGCGACTGGAGGATTTAAGCAGGCGACCGCAAAATGCGAAACGTTCTGTCGTTTCAATCGTGTAGATGACATGACATTGTAAGGAAATATGACTGTTATACGAGGCGCACCACGGTACACCAATTCCTCGCAGACAGAGAAGGGTAAGCATTTGAGTAAAGTTGCATCTAAACGAGATGTGCCACTGACTTTGATAAAAGAAAACTTAATACTCATCAGAGTGTTGACAGTAAGCATCTGCCTGCCTCGAAATGGAGCAATCAGCCACCAAAGCGCCAGACTCATTAAGTGTCCAAAGCTGTTCAACAGTGATATTTAATGCTGTAACTTCGCGTTTTCAAGGATTCGACTGGGTTGCGAGGGCTTAGATTTAGAGCAGACGTTGAGTACTTGAAGAGCGGCGTTGATATGTCCAAGGCTACTGGTAACGTTCTAGGATTTGAAGCACTTCTTAATGCATTCTTATTACAGTCCTAAGAATTACGCCATTTGGCGAATCGTTTATATGC
>JAHQIW010007500.1:0-232319 GCA_019055375.1 Parelaphostrongylus tenuis
TCTTATTCCTTCAAGCATTTCGCTGGAATACACTAGATATTCCTACCATGGCTACCGGTTGGCTAACCCTTGAGCAGTAAATATTTCATAAGCGTAAAAAATGTGCGAAGCTTTCCAGAACATCGTAATTTAGTAAGAGCAAATTGGCTTTAGCCGATATTAGCTGCTAAAACTCTTCGTGGTAAATGTTCTGCTTCGTTTTTGTCGTTCGAGAGTACAATTGTGATTTGGGTAATTCTCCGATTACGAATATTCTATTCTTGGGAAAGTCGGGACTTCATGTCGTAATATCATTAATCAAATCATGCGAACCGATTTTAAGCAGCGCCACTTTCGATTTGGTGCATTCACTGATGTTTTCGTTTGAACGGGTCTGTTCCAAGCAACATCTTGCCATTCAGTATTTGACATGCATTCAACCTCATCATTCGTTCTCATGTGCTCTGTTCTAGCAAATGTTTTTCAAAAGTCTTCCTTTGATGAATTTTCCTGAGAACCAAACGGTTCAAAATCCATATAGTTCTCCAAACAAAGTTGCCAAGGCGACGTTAGAGCAGAGTGGCAAATTTGTCGTTAACCTTGTGAAATGGTTCGGTGCAAGAAGTTGCAAATCACCTCTTAGCTGTGTATAAAATATTTGTATCTCTATTAGCCAAAAATGAGCATTCTTAGAAGACATGGCGAGACTTCAGACCAATCTCATTATGATTTTGATACTGACTGTTATCTCGACAGTGCTAGGATGTGGAGTGTTGCCTGCTGGTCAAGGTAGTGAAGAAAAGATTGTTTATTTCAGTAGAGATATTTTCATCTTACACGTAAGTTCATAAACTTCGATGAGAATGCATACAATTATAGCATCATTACTAATCATTGAACATAGAATTAAAACTTCTTAATTGAACGATGTTGAAATTAGAATCAGAAGGAAAATTTTCGCCGCAGTAACCATTTGAAATCACAATTGATTTTTGATTATTCATCAGTAAACTACGAAATTTGTTGCAGCGAGTAATAGGACCTTCACCGTTACGGGCTTTACCACTTTGCCTGTTGCCATGGTTTACACTAGCGCGACGAATGCTGTTCGGTTCTCTGGTATTGCAACTAGCGAAGCGGGCGCCAGGGGAACTGTGCAAGCGTCTTGTAATGCAAACAGTGAGTTTGCAAGTCTTAGATCCCAATTTTTTTATATACGAATTCCAGACAGGCGTAGAAAGCAATCTGAAATTGTGTGACAATTTAGGCTCATGATGCTTTCATGCTTGAGTACCTTTACGTGATTTGATCGTACACAATTTCAGGCAGATTACCTCAACAACTAAGAAATTTGGAAAAAAGCAAGACAAGCGAAAGGGGAAATAAAAGAGAAGAAAGAGAAAGAGAGAAGAAACAAAAAAAAGAAATGTTCTTCAGGTCTGTGATGTTTCGAACATAAGGTCGTAGCGCTCTCCTACCCGATGCTGTGATCTCCTCCATTTTAGGTCAACTTAATGTTGAGGTCAGCTACATTCCAATGAACTGCCCGCTAGTCACTGGTCCAGAAGAAGAGCGTGAGTTTTAGTATTGAGTAATCATTCAAAAGTGAGCAGTCAGAATAAAACAGGCATCAAAGTGAAGGGATATGTTCCCCATTTCAAAAAGATGTGCTTACAGTTGTAGATGAGTTGAATAGTTCTTTGAAAAATACTTCAAAATCTCTAGACTACGAGAAAATCTACCGTAATGGCAATGGAATCGAAGCCTTCACCTCAATGCTAATTTTCAAACGAGTTTTTTTTGAGAATGGGAAATTTTCATATAGCAGATGAAAATTTGAAGGATTTTGAAAATAGCAGAAAACAGTGCTCAAAGTGCCTTTTATCTTTTTAGTTTCTTTCTATAGTGAGAGAACGGTGTCTTCATATGACAAGAAGGTTCTTGCAGACATGCCAAGGAAGGATGAGACCTATTGCATAATTGTTGGCAACACGGTGACGGGAATTTGCACTATAGTGATGGAAGATAGAGACAAAAAGAAGTGTAGTATGCCAGAGGCCATGATGGTGACGGTAACGGCTATAAACGGCACACATTGACAGTCTCAGGAACTCTCTCGGTAGGAAACGTCTTTCTTTATGTAGAACTTTGTTTTCTAAGAAATTCATTGTAGACTACAAACATCATCATGGCGAATTGGCCGAGAGCGATGTGGCAAAGTGTAGTGGACAGAGCCGTTCGAATGTTGGCCTCGAGTCCATTTGGATCGCACTTCTTCTCGGCAAGGGCTATGTAGGCGGAAACTGAAACTGAACTGTGATGGGCTTCTATACAAATGTTTCCATTCAAACGATATATGCTGTAGCATTGCAGCAGCAATAAACTGGAATGTCACATAGGGACTCGACCATTTGAAGTGTTGAAGAAAACTACATTCATATCCACAAAGCAATGGGTTCGCATCAAGAGTTTTTTAGTAGAGCAACTTGGAAATCTGGAAATTTACGAATAAAAAGCCAGCTGGGATTCGAACCCACATTCTCACCCATCCGGATCAGCGCGCTGAGCGTTGCACTACCGACGCTCGTTTTGACACCACTCTTTCCACGCTACAACGCGTAATCTGTCACAGCCAACCATTAGCGGTCTGGCGTAGGTAGTCGCTATCGGACATTGAACCCACTTATGCTGACAGATATTGGTATGATAATCAATCAGAATTCATTTTATTTGACTGCCTGTTAAGTATTGTAGCCTATATATTTACAATAGCGGAGGAGGAGGGTGGCGGTGGAAGTGGTTGTGATGCTTACCTTGGCACAGCGCAAGACTGATAGGGTGAAATGTGGGTTTGAATCCCACCTGACGCAAACGTTTTCGCACACCACTCTACATCAATGAGTTTATTGTAACATCATACCACGCAAGAAACGGTCAATAAAATGAATTCTGATTGATTAAAAAGTCATAGGAAAAACTTTCTTCACTTGACCCTTACAGGACCGTGAAACCTACGGCCTCTGCGTCTCTGACCTTCGACGTATTGCGCATTGCAATGGTGTCTACCTCAATGTGCTGCGTCTAACAATGACACGCTGCGGGCTGGACGCCGTTGTTAGACGGAACACGTTGAAGGTTAGAGACGCAGAGGCCGTAGGTCCACGGTCCTGTAAGGGTTAATCTCAAGAAAACGCTCCCATCATTCTCCACTACTGGTCATACGTAACTTGCTGAGAAATGACCTCAAGAACGAGATCGAAAACGTATAACATAACAAGAATCAGCAGCAATAATGCATAGCAATATAACGAAACAAAAGTGATAGAAGGTAACCTAAGACACAAGAAGATTGCCATAACTAAAATATAAAATGTAATAAACTATATAATAATGAAAATGGTTTCTTTGTGTTTATGAGGGGGCAAATGAAAAACTGATTTCATTCGCTGGAAAGGAATTTTCCATAAGAGTATATGTAAGTATTTGGAGCCTGAGAGATCAGGCCACAGCGCCACGTCACCGGTTTTCAAAAATGCCTTTTTTGACGTTGCTACAGAAGGAGACGTCTTGCGTTGCAGATCGAGCATATTTATCGTCAGACAAAGCTCCTTCATTGGACTATTGCTAATCATTCGCAAGTGTAATTGTTTTTGATTCCTATGCTGTGATTATATCCTGAAGAGACTATTTCTCTGCAACACAGCAGGTAAACATAGTTGAAAGTGCACATGTGAGTAAGAGGGTCTTTGGTCAACTAACGTGTCTGCGCGTGGGGCGACCACGTTTGATGAGGGATGATCATTGATTTTTCGGGCATACGAACGCGTAGAGAAGTATCGCGTCAGCAGTTCACGCGCCCGCCTCACGCGCAGGCTCGTGAATTGGCCATAGACCGCCTTGCTCACATATGCAATTCAATTTATTCTACCTGCTGCGTTGCTGAGAAACTGTCTTTTCAAGATATGATCACAGTTTGGAATCAAAAACGATTACATTGTCGATTGACTGCTAGTAGTCCAATGAAAGATTTCTGCCCGTGAAAAGCATGCGCGTCTGCAACACAAAAAATATCTCGTTGGACGTCAAAAAGGGAGCAACGTCAAAAAAGGCATTTTCGAAACCGGCGGTGTGGCTCTGTATCCTAAACTTTGACTTTCGAATGGTCTTCAACACTCCTTTGAACAATACCCATCGAACAAATGAAGATCTGTTTTTCATTAGCACCCTCATAACCGAATAATAACTGGAAATCACATGCAAAAAGCATATTTTGAAATACATACACTGAAGCATCTTGAGCATGAATGTTATTGGATTAATAGGAATAAATCGTTTCCATGTCAAGATGACTTCTATATCCGTTGTAGAGGACGATTAGTAAACAGAAAAGACATACCAGGATTTAAGAGCTTTGAAATTACAAAAAATTTGAGTATTTATAAAGATGTTTTCCCATATCTGTCGTAAATCGATAAGTGAAAATACAGATGAAAGGACGTTCGAATCTTGTAAATTAGCGATCCTTCTGTAGAGCAGACTCAACGCTCATGAAAGGCCATTAGAATGAGAAGCGAGAGAGCTCTATCAACGCCTTTTCAATGTTCCCTTCATTACGTATGGAGTAGGTTATAGTCGCAACCTATTAGACAACGTTTGAACGTTTTGGCTTACGTCTATACTTCAAACAGTAATCTCAACTATCGTAGCAAATCAATAATGTTCTATTGCATTAATTGTGACAAATGGGTTTTGAAGATGTAAAACATGAAAAGCCGCTGGTAAAAGATCGAGTATTCTTCAGTGAACATTCACTTTCAAGAAAAATCGCCTATAGAGTTATTTGAGTTACTTCAACATTCTCGCTGCAAATGACCTCTGTGAGACTCTATTAAAGCTTTCAGAATGGCAGATATAGTCTCTATATGAGCTCTTTTCTGTTCTGTGCGGAAGTCTTCATTTGCTTCCTGTGTTAGTCGGTAGCTTAATCAACGCAGACTCCGCGGGTGTTTGTCAAGAATTTCTCAGCAAAAGTTTCAGGAAATTTTCACTTTGTACGCGCTAATTTCGTTATCGATGGTCATTGTAGGGCAAAAGTTAGTCTTTCCTTTGTTTCTCTCAAGTAAATTTTCGTACGTTATATTCTTAAAATTTACCTTCTTATTGGTTATAACAGGTTTGAAAAGAAATACCACATGTTGCAATGAAGATCATATTTGTGCATCCCTCGACGTCGGTCCGATTTCAATTTTTATAACTAAAACCCCAAAGACGTTGAAAACACTAGAAGAAAAAGACTTTTTTTCGATCTTATATAAGCTGATAGCCATGAGCTGTTATCTTAATGGCGGAGATTAATGACTTCTCAGGTTGAGATCTAAGTTAAGACGGTTTGTGTAATATATCTAGTTTGTAACCAATCAGAGGAAGGCCAATGCAGGAATGTTAAGCCAGGAAAAGTAATCGCAGCGAGAGTACGACCCTTCTACACAAGATTATTTCTCGGTAGCACAACCCAAGATGCAGTTCTTGGGCAGATATGCGCAGATATAAAAAAATAAACCATAAAAAAGGTTTTCAGAAAATTGTTCAATTACAGTACATAGCTCACGACAGCAATAATACAGACCATGTGCTGGAAAGTGATTTATCATCATCTAATCTTTAGAAGCGGATTTCACTTGCTACTTTCACAATCCTCTGCTGATGTTATAGAAAACACTATCTCCGAAAAAGATTAGAAAAAGAGAGTTTATTGAGAAAAAAGAGATTATTTGTGCAGAAAGATCAAAAATGGAAGTATTGGGAGAAGATTTTGAAAAAAAAAGAGGAATATCGAACTAAACGCTGAGAAGTCGACAGACATCTATTCTGCGTTGCAGTGGAAAGCAAACTCTCGCCGCTTCAGCAATTTCGATTCAACAGGACTTTCACGTGGTATCTGAAATCATAAGGAATTCTACTCAGTGAAGTATCGAATCCTGACCTTTCTTCTTCTCCGCAATTATATGAACTGACTGCACCATTCTCAAAATTTTTGAGTAAAAGAATAATGAATAAAGCTATCGGCCTTGATAATTCTCCCTAAATGCGCCATGCATTTTAGCCTCATCAGGCACCGGTTAGAAGTGACTGTATGCATAACCGGCCTTCACAGTGACTTGTGGTGGCTTGCCAATGTGTTCAAGTCTGTGTGTTATCCTGCCAGACATGCCCGAGCACCGCACTCGATCGCTTGAGTGGCGAACACCTGACACACCACACCGGCGAACAACCATACATTTTGATGTAATTTACTGCGTTACACTGAATAATGAACACCCATGTGGTTTGTCAGTTTATTGCTGTTGTCATTGCTACAACAAGTATCGGTCAAGTAGAAATGATTGTCTCAGACACATCACAGCCCAATTTTTTGTTTCAGCTGACAGTGGCAAGTGCCGCGAATAAGTGCGATTTAACACCAACCCGATGTTAACATTCGAACCGCTCTGTTCACTATATTTTGCCACATCTGTCTCGACCAAGTAGCCATGATGATGTTTGTGGTCTGCATAGGTATATTCCTCTACAAAACGTTGCTGAATACAAAAATTATGCTGTTCGGACGAAAAGGAGTTCCTGAAAATTGACAAGTGCTGTGGGGGAATGGCAGCTATAGTCGTCATAGCTAGCGTACATCTATCCACCCATTATTTTTTTCTGCAAATTCCTGTCACCGTATTGCCACCAGCAATGATGCAGTTCTCTTTCATGTCGTCAATTGTAAGAAACTACGATTTTTTGAAAAACGCCTTGTATCACAATGAGATATTGGACAAAGCCGAAAAGAATTTTGAACACTGATTTTCTTTTCTTTGTCAAAATACTGCACACCACTAGATGACGCATATTTTTTGAACTCGTTATATTGCAATCTATTTTAAAGATTCCAATAAAAGTTCCACTATGATGGTCGTTTGCGATTACAGGACATTTTCCTTGATTTCACCGAAACTGTTTGTTTTTCGAAAAACAATCAACACGGTTTCTTCGGGAATCAATCAACGGTTCTAATTTTGTGTTTTCTTGCTAAATTTCTAATGGAGGCAAGAGGACTGCGGTAATCAAGTGCTTAGTATGATCGGCCGCTGGTTGATCCCCCAGCACTTTTTGGCAGTCGATCAATAAACCCCTCAAAGACGCCCTAGCCTAACTACCTTTGAAATTGGAATGTGATCTGCTTCACCAGCTCTGCGACGTTCGTGAAGCAGATGAAGTCCTCAAGCAATAGTTTGATGAGAAACGGATCGAATGTTAGAAGTACTGGGACTCAACGGTGAAAAAAATTTTAGCGGGACAGTCAATAGAATAAAGCACTGAATTTTTGCTTGGATCTCAAACACCTATCTATACAGAAAACCCACTATCATCGTTTCCATCCAGATTGAGAAAGACTTTCTGGCATAGCAGTGGTTCGTAAATGACGTCAACAGTAAGTTGACACAAAATGGCCGAGATACCTCCTCAGTAGGAGCGCACTACGTCATTGGCTTTCAAGAACAACAATGACCACAAAACAAAGTCTCATTTGTTGATAGAGTTGCCTGATACTGCTCTTGCCGACTTGTTAGAAGAGATGCAGGCTATGGAAGAAGTGAGTGGTTAAAGTATTGCTGTAAATTAACGGCTCGTGTGCTGTGCTTCCTAAATATTTTGCAATTAATAATAGTCCCCTTCATCATTATTGGAGCCAACATGTCATGTGGTCTGGTAAGGGCTCTTGTGATAAAAGTACCAGCCAGCGAACAATCGAGTGCGAAAACACTCTGTGTTGGGTGAATGATCTAAGTGATCTAATGTCTAACGATCGCATCTAATTCAAAAATAGACTCATCATCAGCTGTGTAGGAGGAACGACGGATAGAATAGCATGGTCTTAACTTTATAAACATCCCAGCTGCTAGGACACATTTCAGCCCATCTGACGAAACATTAGATGTTCCTGGATCGTCTACGTAACGCAAAACCGAACAACACGTACGTAATGGAGTCATTTGACGTCCTGCTTTATATACAGAACGTGAATGGCTCTGCATTGTAAATCACACATGAGCCTCTGATACAAACACTAGAGGAGCCTGTGAGCCTGTGTGGCCTGCCGACGAGCAGTTCATGGTTCTATCAAAAGAAGTGCCTGAACTGCTCAGTCTTCAACATGGTCCGCAAGTACTATGCTCAATGAGGGGGTTTGGCAATAGGACAGCGACTGGCACCTAGCCTGGCTATTGCCTTTGAGTCGAAAGTGATAGCATCAGTGATGGATCTCCGGCCATTACTCTACTGTAGGTATATAGATGATTGCTTGGTCATCTGCCTTGCAATCTTTTTTGAGCCACGCATGTCAGTGGTCTGTCAAGTAGGGCTGACTTATAGAGCCCGATACACGTGTTTCGATCTTGCGATCTCGTCAGTCAGGCAGCCCACCCTTTCTCGTCTTATGTGTATCGGGCTCTATAAGTCAGCCCTACTTGACAGGACCACTGACATGCGTGGCTCAAAAATGATTGCAAGGTCATATTGAATTTTGAGCTGCGGTCTTAAGAAAGCACTCGAAACGAAAAGCTATAGTATATCGAATATACTAGCCGCGAGAAATCGAGTGTACAAACACTCTGTGTTGGTGCAGTTTTTTCACTGGACATTGAGTGTAAAGCGTTCGGCGTCGCTAAACTCTTAGTGTGGGCACTGGAGCACCCACAGAGATTAGGCAAAAGACGAGGAAGGGTAACTGCCCGACTGACGAGATCGCAAGATTCGAAACACGTGTATCGGGCTCTATAAGTCAGCTCTACTTGACAGACCACTGACATGCGTGGCTCAAAATTGATTGCAAGGCATATTGATTTTGAGCTGCGATCTTAAGAAAACACTTGAAACGAATGTTTGGTCATCTATTTTCACTCAAGAGGAGCTAGATAATTGCTTTAGATTGTTGACGTGAACAGTCAGGGTATATAAAATTCACTTGTGTGATACCAAAAGATAAATGGCACTCTTCCTTGAACGTGAAAATAAGCTAACCGATAGCGGCTACATAACAGTGTGGTACCGAAAGCCAAGTAATTAGAATTATCCTGGTTTCACTATCTCTCTTCTCAACCCTCACACACAAAAAAGGCGTCAGTAAAAAACATGCTTTTTTAACAGCAGATGTATGTAGCGGGGGTGGGAGCAGAGAGTAGAATCAGTGAAACTGGCTTCGAGAAATATCCACTTCTAATGGATACAATTTGTGACGCCTCGGCTTAGTATCAGAGGAAAGAGTAACGCCCTCTGAACGAAAACTCGAATGAGAGAAAAGTCCATCTCTTAACTCTTCCATTTCAAATGAGATTAATACAGCTTCAAAACGCTGGTTTGAAAAGAGTGGATTCAGAGCAGTTGGTGGCTGTTATTGAAAACAAAATCGAATTATCTAAGATGCCAAGTAGTTCGCAACCACTTATATGACCGTCTCTGTATTATGAAAGATTGTAAATATGTGTCCTAACGGCAGAGATGGTGATTGCATGAGCGTAGGTACAGGTCTACCTGATTCTCTTGCAAAGTATGTATCACCTCACCTGGCTCGTCCCGTTGATCGTCGAGTGACTCGAGCGCCGGTACCAGCAACTCTTCCATTTTTTTCCTATCGCGCGCAAAGAGTAGCCCAGTGGGTCCTCCTTGCTCTAGGAATTCGCTGAGCATCATATCTTTCTTCCATCGCTTTCGCGAAGAAAATCGGACCAACGGGTCAGTGGTCTTCCTTTAGAGCGCTTGGACGTCCCGAGGAATCCAGTCGGTAACGGCTCTCGTCCATCGGTTGTCGTTGAAGCGCATCACGTGTCCGGCCCACCTTATTTTCGATATCCTGGCATGTAGAACGGCGTCCCTGATTTTCGATCGTTGACGTAGGTCGGAAGTTCGGATCCTTTGTCTCATTTGCGAAATACGAGATACTCCTAGCATCGACCTTTCGACTGCGCGTTCGATAACAGCACTGTAAGCAGGATGAAAGATCACTTGCCGTTATCGAATGCAAAGTATGTAGTGACAAATATATTGTGCGAAATGCGTAGGCCGCTCTGTGCCCGCATAGAAGAACACCTAGTTGACAAGCGTCATAATAGATGGAACACCCCGCTAGGGACGCGTAGAGAACAGAAAACATGGCGGAGTTCATGTTGAGATTAAGTCACCATCCTTGCGCAGGAACAAAAACATCAGCACAAAAATTTCTGGAAGAACTTCGGACATTATATCGACAATTTTTGACACTCGGAGTTTTTGTATGTTTTGGACAAGGTGATTTGCTGATAGTGTGTCCAATACTAAAAATTCTTTCTTATCCGATCACTGATCCTGCAGACGTTGGTGCATCCGTGAACTTGGAAGAGATATAAAAAAACTTGATAATCGACGTCCTTTCAAGTTTTGGACTTACCGGTCTATCATATCTTCTTTTTAGATAATGGTGGAATCAAGCAATCAACAATGCGCATTAAACTGATCATAGTCAGCATGGCCAGTTATAACACGTTAGCGTGGAGCGATCATTTTACCATGACATCCACGTCGAACGAATTCATCGTAGGAGGTTTAACTTCAAGACCAATTTCATTCTCAAATTGCCTGTACATTTGACTTGTAACCATCCATCAATAGATATGAGGATGCTGAAAAGTATGAAACTTCGAGTTCAAGGTTGAACTTAAATCGATGTATCAACCTTACCATGGGTGTGTGTGCTACCGCCATTCTTCCGAGACAACCTCTCTGCTGGCACTATCTTTTCGATATGAGGCATCGAACTGTCAGCAAACAATTTTCAACGATTTTGCTCCACTAAGTACATATAGGCATAAAACCCATTTGAGGTGACAGCTATCGGAATCTAACAGAAATTTTTAATCAACCGCTGTTATAACAGTGTTATGATGTTACTAGGTTGAGGAAAAATTTTTCTTACACCCGCTGAAGATTCAATGTTTATGCCTAAATTCAGTCAGAAGCAGCCATATTTACTCTTCAAATAAAGACCATCATTGTCCCGCCAACGATGTGCAAGCATCCAAATCTCAAAATCGTCATTCCTTCAGCTCTGAAATCGGGCAGCGTAGCATCTTTACTGTAGGGTGGGTGTGACAACATCTCGAATCCCTTCAACTCATCAAACTTTTCTTAAGTCCTTTTCCCGATTTGAGGTTTCTCATTGTTTTGCTGAAATAGCAAGCGCTTTCGATGAACCAATGTCGGACATCGTAGACTCGGTTCAGCTGCTCGCAGTAAAGCTCGGCATTGATGGCGCGACTATTCGGAAGAAATTTGAAATGCACCTGAGAACAGATCAGATACGTAGGTTTGATTTACAATGTCATTGACAACTACGTCTTACCTATCATTTCAAAGGTCACCCACGAGACCTGCCGCATCTCCACAAAATATCGCCCGTGTTCGAGATTGAAGAATCTTTCATTCCTATTTTCTCGAATCACCTCCACAGTGGATATGAGAAAGGTTTTTCACGGAAACATAGGCTTATTCTTGGTAATTGAACTAGCACGAGAGCCATGAATGATTTGGATATTTTGAATTTCATATTGGCTTCATCTATTGCATCCTTTTCAACTATTTTTTTCATTGTCAGTAGTTAAGCAGTTGCATGAGTCTCTTTCCGACTATGAGCGTAAGGAAGCCCTTGTGGCGCACTGGTTAAAGGTGTTCTGCGACACGCAATCGATGTTGGATTATTTGATTCCGCGCTTAAAGCTCACCAAGCTTTCCATGAGTCATGAAGGCTGGATATGCCAACAACCACCTTGAACGAAGCAAAAAATTGTAAACGGACGCATGGCACAGCTATCAGGGACTGATCAACACTAAGAGCTTTATTCTTATCATTCATGAGCATGAGAGAATTTTTCCAGTGAGATATCTTTGCACATTTTTGATTTTTGATAGAAAAGTGCAATTTCAAACTCAATACTTTGCAGGCTTTGATGTAATTTATTGCATGATTTGGGGCAATCAACGCTCGTGTAACTTGCTAATTCACTAGTGCTGCAATACCACATTTAAGATTGGTCATATAAGAAACGCTTTCATGAATTACATCACAGTTCAGATTCAGTTGCCGCCGGCATTGCCAGAAGCCGAGAAAAAGTGCGATACCAACGAAACCGATTCATTCGAATTGCTCTGTTCACCACACCTTGCTACATCGTTCTTGAACAATTCGCCATGATGATGTTTGGATCTATACAGAGTTCTGCTAACAAAACTAAGATGCAAAAAGACGAAGCATTCAAATTGAGAGAGTCCCTGAAAGTGTCAAGTGCGTGCCGTTAACAACAGCAACAACCATAGGTTTGTAGCATTTCGTCTCTGGAAACCCCCTTCGCCATCATCTTGCATAATCCCGTGACTGTATTGCTGACAATAATGTACGTATCAACCTTGTCGTCTTCTGCAAGAGATTCTGTCTTAAATCTGACCTTCTTTTATTACGATAAAAACTGATAAAAAAACTTTTGGAAAGTTTTGAGTACTAATTTTATTTCGTTCTACGAAATCTTGTAAATTATAGCCTGCCAGTTTGAATATTGTATCAATTTCAGGAGAAAAGACGTGACAAATTTCTTTCATAAAATACCATCAATTTCAAGATATCAATCTTAATGTTATTGTGATAATTTTCCCCTTATTTCAGAGCATTATCCAATAGTTATCTAGTAATTGTTTGTTTATCCTGGATTTTAATGGATACAATCTGCTTTTTCCAGTGCTTTCTATACTACTGCTGAGAATAATCCAAATAAACGTTGAACATGGAATATCCACGCATATCCGCCGTAGGATTAAGAGAAACTCTCTGACATTGCAGTGGTTCGTAAGTGATGTTAACAGTAAGATGACTTAAAATGCCTGAGATTACAACATCAGGCAAGAATGCGCTACGATCTTGCAATTCGAGAACGTCAAAGACCTGGAGAGCAAAGTTTTCTATTTGGTAGAGTATTTTGGAACGTTTTCAATCAATTAAGTGAAGGTATGCAGATGTTGACACTAGAGGACTGGCGATTTTGCAGAAAACTGGAACTTGACTACGTTTACCGGAGCTCGTGAGAAAGAAAAAAACACATATGATACATCCGTTGCGTACTCACTGCTAGCATCGTAACACGTTGTACAAGGGCCTGAGCTCTTTCTCTGCTAGCTGCAATCCCAGAAACTTGAGCAGAAACCGTTGGCGTAGTGTAAACCATTGCAACAGGCAAGGTGAAACCGCTGACTGTGAAGGTCCGGGTGCTCATTTCAGTAGATTTTTGTAGCTTTTGTAGTGAATGTATATCTATACTAATCGATGTTTCAAACCTGTTTTTTTAACTTTGATTACAAAACTCTTCCGTTAGAAGCCTTGTATTATAACCTTCCGAATACTTATGGGTCAGATATACTTATTACTATTGCAGCTCTGTGAATTTCCATTCGAAACTAGAAAAATGTGTAGAAAATAGCAGTTTTCTGCTTATTCCTTTGCCCTGCAGGCATCACTCCACAGGTCAACATTGTCGGGAAGTGATTAAACAGCGAAATCATGAAGATGACGGTAGGAAAGTCTTTCCGTGTTCATTTTTAGTTCTCAAAAAGTTAAGCAAACGTTATAGACTCCATCAAAACTGCTCACTTTTTCATTACATCGTTCACAGAGCGGCAAAAGACTTAGCATTCATACGTGCATGATGTCATTATTGTTTGTATATTTTAGAAGAAAATCCTACGAAAACAAATTCATAACAAATTCCGCAATTTCGAAAGCGCACCGATATCAGTTAGTGAGAAGTACTGTAAGGCATGTTTTAATGAAAACGAGGTGCTAAAAAGATATTTTGAGAAAAAATGTTAGCAAATGCGCTATTTCTTCTGATGGCACAACTTGAATTCAATGCCACCATATCATTGTAGTTTTGCGACATAAAATTTTGATCTTCTTGAGAATAAAGTGTTTGCAGTCACAGAAAACATTGACGTTACGAAGGACTTTCGTGAAAAAATCTTCAATCAATATATGAAATCGTAAGGTGTTGATTTATAAGTTGAACCGCAACTTTCTTTGCGAAACGTTTTAGCGACAAATTTGCAAGAAGCCGAAAGAGCTATAGTTGAGTCTTGATGTGCATATTAGCCTCCTACGAATTGTAGGTCAATGAAATCTCTTTTTTTAATGAAGAAGCCGCTGATAACCAATATGAGAACTTCTACGAAAATTAACTAAAGATTTCACCAAACAGGCAAGAAAAAGGATGACACCGAAAATCCAACAAAATGAGTAAGTGAAAGAACAACTGTATCAGACTCGCACGTCAAGGAAACAACTGTTATGAAGATATTCGATCTTGTCTAGAGGTAGACGAGTCCTACGTTTTTGTGAAATCGCCAATGTGTCGGAGATGGAGGGTTTTTTGACACTCCAAGTTTTCTCACAAAAGTACTTGTTTGTGGAACGTCTCCAGTTTCCGGCAATTTCTCCATCATATGCTAATAAAACTAAATTTTTTATTGCATAATTCGTATAGTGAGCTCAATCCAATTGCATAACTGTCCCAACTCTTGTGGCTTACATTAATTTCTCCGATTTTCTAGAAAGGATCAATTGATAACCTGGATAACTGTTTTCACAAATCAGCTGGAGTCATTTCATAACTTAGGCTTTCGAAGTAATCCGAAAATAAGCAACGCTGGTCAGGTTGAAATCGGCGATTATTTTTGAAGTACAGTATGTCTATTGATTGATTATCGAGCCATGCATGTAGTCTGCTGAGGTCACTTATGCAATGCAGTACACGTGTTTCTCCCATGACAGCCTTTTCAGACTGCACAGTGATTTGTCTTAGCCAATCCTTGGGTGGGAACAAAACCCCCTTACATTAAAGCAAACGAAGACGCACTCCTTAGACGTGCAGTGAAATGAAAGAAATCACTGAATGGCAATGTTGTACACTCGATTACTTTGGCTGACATTTATGAAATATTATACCGTTCGTTTTGAGCTCTTTCTTGAGACCATGCTCAAAGTGCAATAGCACTTACACGACGGATTACGCGTGTTTCGGCCTTGACTTCGGTCTTAGCCAATACCTCTTAAGGGAATACAACCTCTCCACATATCAAAAGAAATCCACGCGCAGCCATTTAATCTCGTCGCGGATCTGTGGTCAATCATAATACTTGTCATGGGAGATAAGAATCAGTTCACAGGCAATGTAATTGATTACTGCATTGAAATGCACTGCAAAATTCGGCAAAATATTCAGTTCATTGTGATTAGAGTATTTTCTCCAAAAAACCTCCTTCCCATTCTCAATCACGTATTATAATTGGTAGACATTCATTGATTTGTTATTTGTGAATCAGTAAGTATCATTGCATTTACAAGGGCGGATCAGTGTGGATAATACCAATTGAATCAATAGACCTGGTATAATAGAAGGCTACTTCGGTTCAGAAACATTATTGCTGAACGTAGGCCTCCATGCGTTTGACAAACACTTGAAGGTAAACTGTGATTGGCAATTTTCTGAAAACGATACAAAGCGAACATTGTTAGAATCAATTTGTGGTATTTAACTGACTGAGCAATCGAAGTAGTGCTCACCTAACCAGTGACCGTTTATATTATCCTTACAGTCTGACGATTATATAATAGAAGAGCTCATCTGTCAGCATATTTACTTTGAGAACGACGATCGGGAGTGTCACTCTGGAAAAGCTTTACTTGGGGTTCAACAGGTTAGGGGTTGTAATGAATCCAAGAATCCTCTCACGTCTTCAAAATGACCGACATTACTCATAGTCGAAGAAAGAAAGCTTATTTCTCAAGCAGTATGTTTCCTGAAATTTATACCGAACAAAATAATTCTGTTTTGTAAGATGCCAATAACAGATCGTAAAGCACCGCGGAAGCACGGTAGAATAATCGCCTGCTATGAGTTTTTCACAAACGCTGATTGTAACTGATAAGCAGTTCCGCGTTGTAGCAGTTCCTTCTTTAAACAGATTTGCTGAGCGACGTGTAGTTTTGCTATGGCATTCTATTTTAGCCTCAGATATGACGCTGTACGAAGATGGAGGATTCAAGCCATGCTTTTTGAAACTTCAGTGTATGAAATAAGTTATGTGGACCATGAAGTGTATTTTGTTCATCGCCCCCAGCTCGAAAAGCACTGTCATGCTGTCTGGTTCTTGAAGTGTAGTTCTCTCAAAGCCGCTAATTGCATTTCGAAACTCTAGAGGAAGATTTCAAGTTGCTTCCAGTAAGATTTTTGTGGTCTGCTAGAGAAGTTATGTTGCTGCCTGATCAACAAATTCAAATGGTCAGTTCTCGCACCCGGTCATGATGTGCAGTTTGCACTAACTTTTGAAATGTGCAAGCCGTATTGCATTTGCACGTCAACTTTCAGCTCTTGTTTCCACCCTTACAGCTTCAGAGATGCAGAGTACTCGATCTCGTGCACAATACAAGTGCAGGTTGCTGTGCGCTTTGTTGCTTTAAAGCTTCAGTCTTTTGTCGTTGGATGATGCCTTTCAACCAGAGGAAAGTTTGAAATGTGTACAAACCTGTGTTGTAACTGTATCTTTCGATGTATGTCAAAGTTTGACACTGTGAAACATCTTTTTTCTACTATGGTGATAGCGGAGCCTACCAAAGTGAATAAAAAGGTGTCGAGCTTTATTTCCAACTATCGTAATCCTGGCCTACTTATAACAATGCTTGAATTATACCACAGATTAGCTATGGCATTCATGTAATGGATTGGGATAGTATGTGCCTTTAGACTACCCATTTCATGGGTATTTCGCGTTGGCTGCTGCTATCAACTACAGGCACGATGTGTCGTAACGAAATAGTCTGTGGATTGCCCGATAATGGAATTTCCTATAGCATAGCACTGCTATCATCTGGTAGGGTGAAACGCAGGCTAAACTTCAAAGTTTGCATATTATTATCAGGTTCAATTCGGTTAGAAGAAAACTATTTTCTGAGCCTATCTTTAACTAGGTAAGAACTTTGCATGAGAGTGTCAGTATTCATTCGAAAGCTCAAATTTCGAGCTAGTGCAGTACAGTTTTGGAAACTATTTTTCGCACCGAGGCGCGCCTTCATTTTATCACGTGCGTTAACTTGCTTGAAACAGGAAAAAAATATGCGCACGTAGAGGAGCTTTCGTAGTATCTGAGCCTATCGTTTAATCTGGAATTTTTCCAAGGCGGTGTGAAAAAATTCCTAATTGAATAACAAGTTGCACCCTCCAACGTGCTAGGCCATTGATCGATCGCCCCACTCCTACCCGTAAATTAACCGGTAGGCAAGCGCGACAAATATTCATATCTTGATCTATATTTCTACCACACTGCAGCGAAGAGATCTTTCCAGGGTACAAGCACAGCGTTGGAATCACTAAAGTAATGCTATCGAATGATGTGTGATAGTTCGAAGAGAAAGCTTACCCTACGCGGTGTAAAACATAAATGTTTTCTTCTCCTATAGAACTATGAAAAGAGATCTAAAGATCAAATACATTTTTGTGCTCTTCAAGATAGTGTACCATCGAAAGAGTACTAGCAAGCATGAAGAATTGGTTTTTTGCCCAGCGAATTTCAGCGAGATAAAAAAAAAAAACGCATGGTGCGTGTGAAACATAATGTTTTTCTAAATGCTACAACGCCCCAAAAAGACTTTTTCGAATGTCAACTACGTAGGACGCCAACCAGAGAGTTGCGTTTTCGAATGCTTACTAACGCTCTTATAAAAAGTTCTTATCCAGCGAAAGGATAGGCCTAAATATTAGTACTCTTCTATCCGAAAAGAACCCATCATCACTCATAGTCATATATTATAGATCATAATTTAGCATTTTAGCACACCACTAATTTACGCTCACAGCTTTTTTTCTGTTATTTTCCACTGTGCGGATATCTCTACTTTTTGCATTCAGTTCGTCTTTTTTAGTATTCTTGAACGTCGCAGAAATACTGACTGACCACGTTTCTTGCAATACTGCGGATAGCCTGGTTGTGGCGCTGCATAGGACGCTCGTTATTGACCAACGGAGAGTGTTGAGCAGAGGCGGAGTATAGACAGCTCGAGCAGCAACGAGCATCGGAACCACCCGGCTACGAAGCCCCATAGATCTTCACTGTGGTTGACATTTCAACTCTTTTACCTTCGCCAGCGTCACGTTGACTTAAATCGAGTGTCCACTGTAATTTTTCTCTTTACTTGGTTGACACAACCGCCACATTGAGGACAATCGAGTAGGATGAAGTATCGCGCAAATAAAATCGGCGTTGCCTTTCACAGTAGGCTCCGGTCACTCTGAAATGACCTGTCGGCCAGTAGAAAGCTATCTACACGGGAGTGCCCAAATCTGTTTATTCGCGGCCATGATCAAACAGGTATATAAAAACATTTGTCGAAATTCGTCGATTTAGTACAATAATGTGTTCGAAATGTAGGAAGAATGTTGTGCGAAACTGACCTTCGCAAAGCTATTAAACCAGATCAATGCATGACTGTCACAGCACGGAACTCCTACAACACAAAACGCCTGCAACGCGGAAATGCAACAAAACGGAGCAGACACAGTACGAAAGCGCTTACTCAGCTTCGTCTGGCGTTTATGAAAACTTTTTTAACATGGCCGAAAGTTTTAAGCGCTGACCGTGCTTTCGTTTGTCACTCGCAAAAGATGAAGAAACGATATTTCTCCATTGCTATACCCACAATATTAGTATTTTTGAAATTGAGATGAAACTTGGTTGCATGTGTTAGGTCGCTTGCACAGAAGCGTGAAACATTTTCTATTACATCTCCATACATGTCAGACCCTAAGTGGATAGTTTTCGAAAGTGACACATTCATACCGTCGTTCTTTACATACTTTGTGTGAATTGACAAGAGAAACTCTTCTAACTTGAAAGTTGAAACTATTAGCATTCAAATGAACAGTCAATAATATTATTGAGAGCCATTCTGATCATTTGAATACATAAAACCACAGAATAAAGCCTCAATGTTCTGTGCTATAGAGCTTTAAACAGAAAGCATCAATATCTACCTTATAACGCATTTTAGAAAGAATCTTTCGAACACATGAAAGGCTCAAGTTTGTGGAAACAATTACTAATCAGAGAGTGAGTTTTCCTTGTTGGTGGTTATATCGACTCAAAGGCCATCACGAAATTGAATTCTACCAACTGATTTATATTCTGATTGACTCAGAAGCCTTTCATTCGATTGTTCTTTACAACTTCGTTTTGAAACATTCAGTATGTAGTCTGTAAGAATGTTTCAAGCCTTTGTGAAGTTGACACATTACGTCCCATTCGTGGCTCACACGTGTTTCTGCCTTTTCGCCTCATCAGAGTCTTTTTTGTAGTCTTGTTGCACTTATCATCGAGATGAGGTGTCGATGAATAGTACGCTGTCGGCAAGATATATCGTGGCCACCAGCGTACCTACAGTTGATGTTTTGCAGCTGGTACAAACAATATATTGCAAAATAACGTTGAGCGATGCGCAGAATTTTGATGTCAGGCAAGACTCGAACCCGCAATCCAACCTTTCGGAATCATGTGCATAAACCAATTGCACTACCAAAGCTTGTTTTACCACCACTCTTTCCACTCTAAAAAGCATCATTATGTCAGAAATCAACCGTCAACGACTTGGTCTAGCAAGTCATGTCGACAATGTTCAAGTTACGCTGGCAGATGTTGGATATCCGTGATTGGCAGGAATTCTTTTTAAATCAGCAGCTGAATAGCGCTGATATGATGTTTGTCGGCCACATGTATCTAATATTGTCAGCGTGACTGGGGATCCGAAACCGATAAGGCTTGCCATGCCAAACCGATGACTGTTTACCGCTAAGACACTGGTGCGTTGTAGCGTAGAAAGAATGGTGGCAAAAACAGGGCGCCGGTATTGCAAGTGATTAAGCACACGCCTCTGGAAAAGGTGAAATTCGGGTTTGAATCCTGTTTTGCCTCAAAGTTTTGCACATCATTCAACATTATTGGGTAAAATATATTTGGATCAACCTCAAGACATCGACTGTACGTACGCTGGTCACCATGATATATCTTGCCTACGGCGTACAATTTATCGCAGCTTACATCTCCGTGATGGAGGCGAAATGGCTCCCGAAAAGGTCCTGATGGTGGCAAAATCTCCGAAACGCGCGTAGGCCACTAACTGAGGAAGCGTATTAACCATATTCTTACAGGCTATAAATTGGTTTAAAAAACTCTAGTTGCGATATGACTCGAACTGATCACCTATTATAAGAGAGCAGCATTTCGATTTCTCCAGATACGGTTGATTCTGACATAATGGGGCTTGTAGAGTAGAGTGGTGGTAAAACAAGCGTTGGTACTGCAATTGGTTAAGCACGCGATCCCGGAAAATGTTGGATTACGGGTTCGAGTCGTGCCTGACGTCAAAGTTCTGCGCATCGCTCAACGTTATTTTGCAATATACTGTTTGTACCAGCCGCAAGACATTGAGTGTAAGTACGCTGTTGGCCACGACACATCTTGCCGACAGCGTGCTATTACGACGCATTCATCGTCACCTCATCTCTATGGAGAGTTTCGACTGAAACACAAATGAAATTAAACTTCACCTACGAAATGCACAATAACAAGTTTTGTTTTGCAGACATATGGAAGAACTGCGCAAAATTAGCAACATTACTAAACATCTACTTTGGTGAGCAAATGGAACGCTAGAAACGGTGAGTAAAGATGCTCCTGCTCAGTGTCAAGTCAGTAGCATTTTCAGAAACGTTACTTCACTGAGCCATTTCGATTCTTTGCCAATCTCATGAAGTGTGGGAATCCCGCACGTTATGACAAGACTTAGTACCCGAATATCATTACTTTTTCTACCACCGTTTCTTATACGGTTTCCTTTTTGCTCCCTCATATTGGTGTATTTTAAAAACAATCTTAATACAAGCCCGCTTTTGAATTCTTCGACGGAATTAATTAATAAGTTCTCACTTAAGTTATGGCCGCCTTGCTCATCAAAAGACATATTTTTAGGCGTAGAAAATGAGCGAAACTGTGAGAAAATGAGAGATTAGCACACGTCATCTCTGTTCTTTTCTATATTCGTTTACCAAGAACTTTTTGCAGCAGATGCTGTGTTTCGATTTTGTCAATCAAGACTTCTTTTAAAGATTTTCGCTTATAGGTAAAATTGTAATCTCGACGTTTTCTCTATTACGAGTATTTTAATACTGGGAAAGCCGGAATTTCTGACGCAGTATCAGAAATGAGATTATGGGAGCCGAATTTGAATAGCCTCATTTACGAATTCGTGCATTCGCTATAATTTCTATTCAACAGGTCTCTTCAATTCAGCTTCTTGTCATTCAATATTTGACATGCATTTGATCTCATCAACCGCTCCCGTTTTCTTCGCAGTAGCAGATTTTTTCACACGGTTTATTTCGAAGAGTTTTGCTTCAGTCAAACGGATTTGGAAATTCACGGAGTCCTAGTATAAGTTGGAAATCTGCGAAGGATACGCTAAGTGCTGAGTGCCAAGCCCGGCATTACATTGTAAATTATCTGACAAAAAAAAGGTTACAATTTAGCTCTTAGTTGAGTCTGCAATATTTGTATTTGTATCAAAAGAAAATGAGTATTCTTACAGATATGACGAAACTTCCCACCAATTCTATTGTAATATCGCTGCTGATCATAGTCTTGACAGTGTTGGATGTGGAGTGATACCTGCTGATCAAGGTAGTGAACAAATATTGTTTTATAGCAGATATATTTTCAGTATTGCATGTAAGTTCCATAAACTTTGATAATAATAAGTACATCTGAAGCATCCTCATTGCTCAATAGACATATAGTCCAAGCCTTTTGCTGGGACGATGTTAAATTCATAGATTCATATTAGAAGGAGGAATTTACCGTCATAAATTATTTGATATAGTATTTAATTTTTGATTACTCACTATGTAAACTAAGAAATTCTGTTATAGCGAGTAGTAGGACCTTCACCGTCACGGGCTTTACCACTTTGCCTGTGGCAATGGTTTACACTAGCGCGATGAATGCTGTTCGGTTCCCAAGTATTGCAATTAGCGTGGCGGGTGCCAGAGGATTTGTGCAACGTCTTGTAAAGCAGACAGTGAGTCTTTAAATCTTAGATTACAACTTTTTTTGAAATTCTTGAAAGTCTTAGGCTGCAGGTGGGAACTTTTGACATTTAGGCCTATAATGTTTTCATGCTTGAGCAGCTACTCGTATTCTTACATGGCATATATTTTATTCTTCGATCTTTAATTACTTTTCGGTGTTTACACTTCGAATGGAGAGAAATTTCAGATAAACTATTACAACAAGCACAGAAATTTGTTCGTCAGGTCTTTGATGTTCTCGAACGCGAAGCTCGTAGCGCTCTCCTATCCGATGCTGTAATCTTAACCATTTTGGACCAATTTACTGTTCAGATCGAGTACAATCCAATGATCTGCCCTCTGGTTACTGGCCCAGAAGAGGATCGTGAGTCTTCAGTACTGAGCAACCCATTCAAAGTGTTCAGGAAAAAGTGCAACAGTCATCAAAGCTTAATATGTTCACTATTCCAAAAGAAGCGCTTACTCTTCCAGATAAATTGGACAACTTTCGAAGAGAATTTTCAGAGCGTGCAGAAAAACTATTGTAGTGGCCCTGAAATTTCAAATTAATGCCATTTTTCAGATGAGTCAATTCTCCTTTCTATAAAGATGAAGGGTACTTATAAGTTAGACGGCGACAAATTCAAAGCGATTTCATTTTTCACAGGAGTATAGTAAGCTTTTGAAGCTCAAATCTCTGGATACAATTCCATGTCGCCGGTTCCAAAATATCCTTTCATAACGGTGCAGCATACAATATAAAATTTGTTTCACGCTCACCTTTTTCTTCATTTTTATCATCCACATAATTTGCTAGAAGCACGAACAGCATATCAGCATGCAAAAAGATTTTTCGTAATATCAGAAGTTTTTATCTAAAGTTTCTGTCAAGGCGACGAAAAATCTCCAAATGAATAACAATCTTTTAAACGCGATCGATCGCCTTGCCCCTGCCTCACCTCCCAGCTCCGTGAGTCGTGAGGTTAACAAAGTCGCCGAAAATGTGAAATTCGATCTCATTTGCCCTGCTAACGAAACTTCCAGAAAATAAGCACAACGTTGAAATATTTGTCATTGTGCTATGAATAGGAATAAGTAAAAAATCAACACTATGATTAATATGATCACTTTGACTACATTAACGAGGCCAGAAGGTCGTGATTGATTCCAGAACTGATTTTATAGCATTATCACCTGATCATAAATAAGGATTACATTGATAATAGGTTAACGAGTGTTCTGGGAAAATGCTTGTAAAACATTTACATGTGCACCATTACACCCGAGGAAAAGACAGAACTAGTAGTCGACTACACCCCTTCAACTTCAAGCACTTCCTGCCACCTCTCCCAGCAAAAGACAGATTCCGCGAGAATAAAACTGATTGATTTGATTGATGCGTTTACTTGTCACTGCTGCATTTGAATCCAACAGCCATTCGTGCACCATCAACAAGCTAATTTGCTCGTTTGTTTAACTCCATCTTGGAAAAAGTAGATAATTATATAGCAATCAACGCGACAGAAGACGGGCATTTAAATGAGCCCAAAAACACAATGGCTGGCACCCAAAAAAGTTACAAGCATTTTTCAGAACTTTCTTCTGACCTATGACTAAGAGGGCGAAAATCAAAAAATTGCTATTTGCGATCATCTATCGCCACATAGATTCCGTCAATTTTTTTCTTCTTCACTCTGCGGCAAAGCAAAGGATCATAGCTGAGTAAAATGTGAAGGAAAACTATAGCGACGACTTGTGTTGAGTTAATATGATGATTCCATGAAGGGAAGATACAGCGACGATGGTTAGTGAGGGATCGCCTGATCTATCTCGTGACTCGGTAATGATGGCGTTAAAACGGCGGCGGCTACTGTTATTTTATTGAGGGTTTTTTTCATCGCACGGCAGAAACTTTAATTAGGACGTTTGATCCTGTATTACGGAAGATTGGCTACAAGCTGACTTGCTTTTCATGCTTCCAGCGATTAAATACACGTGATAAAATTGAAAAGCAAAGCGAGTCTAAAACATAATTTTTATTTAATCGTACTGCGTTAAAAGGGTGTTTTGGAAAATCGACGATATTGAGTTGTAGAAAATGATTTAAGCTTTCCAATGATTAATAACACTCCTATGAAAATTATGGTACCAACCTCGTTTAGGCTAAAAACATTTTTTTGAAATTATTTTGAATGTTTACTAAGAGGTCTTAAAAGCAGTCGATTTTATGGATAATTTTGGTCTACCAGCCGAAATCCATCGACTGAAAGGTGGTGATGGACCACTTGTCATTGTACACTATGCCATCACCACATGCGCTTTCCCTCCTTGCTACAAATGCAGGGCTTAATGTGGAACGGGGTCACTGACAAGGAGGCCGAAACCTCCGAAACACCGGTGTATGGCCCGGGCGTATCAACCTCGTCTAGGCTAGGAACATTTTTTTTTTTGGAACAGAGAAAAACAGTACTCTAAAGTGTCTTTATTCTCTTTTGTAATGCAAGGACGTGACTTCATGTGACAAGAAGGAATTTTGCAGACAACCCCGGAAACATGAATGAGACCTATTGCATTATCGTTGGCAACACGGTGACCGGAATTTTTCACTGTAATGATGGGAAATGGGAACCCAAATTGTAACATGCCAATGGATGCCATAGTGAAAAATAGCGGCTATTAAAGGCACACATCTTGACAATGTAGGAAGTTTCTTGGTTTAAAAACGTTTTTCTTTATTGTAGGAATTTGTTTTCAAAACATTGTTTGTAGACCACAAATATCCATCATGGCTAATTGGTCCAGACCGATGTGGCAAAGTGTAGTGGACAGAGTTGTTTGGAATAATGGCATCAGGGCCGTTTGGAACGCTCTTTTTTCCGCAAGAGCGACTGTTGGGGAAACTGAAGTTGGGATATGATATGTTTTGAGGCAAACATCTATAAGCTACCGGTTTGATATATATATATATATATATATTAGTATATTATATATTATGGCAATGCAGTAGCAATAAAATGGCATATCACGTGGAGTATCGACTAGTTAGAGTAATGCAAAAATTACATGTGAGGAGTCGACAATGTGAAGAGGTTCGGTTTTGAGAACTTTTTCAGAAGCAATTGGACAGCTTACGAAGAAGAAGGTATTATAGGAACACTTTCTGCCTAATCTTGAAAAAAAGCTGACTTCAATCTCTCCCTCAATCTTATAATGTAACTAAAGGGCGAAAAGATCTTGAGGACTGGGCATAAAACTGTGTGACAATAACAGTGAATATCACAAACATACTTATTAATATAACGAAGGTGAAGATAATTTACGTAACAGTAACACATTAATACTGCAAAAAGAACGTTTTCCCATAGTTTATCGATAGCTCAAATTAAATGATTTTGAATGACATGTTTAATTTCCCAAATAGTTCATTTTCGGCGCGCGGTACCAGTCAAAATAGGATTTTGCTTCTCATCCGAAGATTTCTCATTGCATAAAAGTTTTGTTGTAATGTACCTTTAATCAACAGATAAAAAACCTTTCTAATTATAATGTATTTTGACCTTAGGAAAGGACTTCTTCGAGCTTTGTAACGACCTAAGGGAATATTGAGTTTCACATTCAGTGTGCCTTTCTAGTCGGCTAGGGTGCGTGTACAGCTGTAATATCAATCCGCTGCATAAAATCATATGTGGGTTTTTCTGATGAAATCAGGGATCTCTCCGACGCTCCTTAATATTTTCTACATGTCCGTGTGTTTTTTCAAAAAAAAAGATTGATTGAAATAATTTATCGTGTTTTAAAGATTGACACACTCACAAAAAAAAATATAGATCTCTGCTCAGGAGGCCAGAAAAAATGCTCATGATCAAGTGAAATCGAAGAGAATCAAAAGACAAAGACTTGTAATGACTAATCATTGGGGGGAATGCTGAGATAGCTCTGTCAGCCACGAGGCCAGTATGGTGAAATTCAATCCACATTCCTGCCAATGCGTGGTGGCCAGGTGTCGTCGCTGCATTGCGCGCCCTAATCTATTACAGCTCACTAAGAAGTCCTTTCGAAAAGCCAAATACATCATTGAAATCAGCAAAGTTCAGACTATCGAATGGCTTCTGAAAGCCTAGAGGAAATGCTCTGCCCGACGAAAGACGCGTTGAAAAGCTCGAGTGTGAAACACACTTTTATTTCGGCTGTTACAGTGTACTGAAAGGTTTTCTCCAAAACCTAAGTACATCGCTGAAATTGTTCAGATTTGAGCTAATGATTAAGCTAAGAAGCAATGTGGAAAATTTGAAAAAGCACCCTTGTTTTTTGAAGTGGTGTGGGATAGCATTTCAAATGTGTAAAACAAACTTCTCTTATGCGTTACAGAGCTCTAAGAAGTTTTTTCTAAAGAGCAAACATTGTTTTCGGATCAAAAAAATTTGCTCTATCTAATGCTTAAGATTTTGTTATAAAGAAACTTTCGTCAGGCGAGAAATCTTTAACGTGAAACAAAGTCCCATTTTGACTGATACGGCGTTGATAACAGCATTATGATAATTAGAATATGCTTTTAAAATTTACTTGATTTAAGTTATCAGATAGCCATGCGTAGTAATTTATGATGAGCGATAAAATATTGAATAATGCTATGTGTTATACCAATCGTTGGAGTACATACGTGGGACTTCTTGAGCTTGAATGCCTTTGAATTACTTGGATACTTGAATACCTAGAAGGTTTGTCTTCACGAACTGTACGGACCCCAGCACGTTTTCCATTCGCCTCTCCTTACTATCCGTGCTGGTCAGAAGATCGAAAAAGAATACTATTGTTGTCTTTTTTGAACTTACGTATACACTTCGAAGTTTCAGCTAGTGTTGAGGAGCTTTTTCCACAACCAAGTAATACTGAGGTCATTACCTCTCCTCTCACTCCTCACCTACAAGAAACGCTGTAAAAAACATGTTTTGAACAGGCGCTGATGTGTTTACTGGAAGAAATCAGAGAGTAAAATTCCCGAAACTGGCTTGGAAAAATGCAGTTTATTAAACGACAATTGTAACGAAAGCAGAATTCCACTAATCCTCATTTCCTATTGAACGAGATAAGTGTAGTTATAAAATGTTGTTCGAATCAGCACGTCTAGAGAAACTGGTAACGAAACATGAGATACCACCGGCAGGCAGGAATGTTTCGTAATTACACATGATATGAGACAGTGTATGTGATTGCAATTTTAAACCAGGAGCTGCATTTCGAGTCCATGTAATCTCTGTCTGGTGGTATACCACTTCAACAATACAATGCGGACTTACGAAGTATTGTTCATTCGCACAACTGATTCAGCGCTTATGTCTTCATCAGAGCGTGGATGAGTTTGCTCCACAACCTATTCAGCGCCACTGCTATTGCATCACCTTGAAAATTCACCAAATTCTATATTTCAGACGCGCTAAGTACACAACAACCTTCGACAGACATAACGTTTTTTATTATTCCTTCCAAAAGTCAATTGGAGACTAAGTGTAGAGATCACACGGACTTGTGCTGCAGTATTTACATCAGGATCATAACTTTATATATATATATAATATATATATTGTGATAATTTGTGAGATTACGATGCATTTCCCCTGCTAGTTCATGTTTGTATCTCTAGTGTATATCCAGATATAGATAAAACAACTGTTTTGATATGGAAGGTTGCAGCACGAATCCATATGATTTCTGCACTTATCGGTCCTTCGCTTAGACAATAGTTTATTTACAAAAGGCGACGAGCATGTTGAAAGTTGTTTAGCGCTTGATGCAGTTGGAATTTACACTCAGTGCTTCTTAATGAAGTAACTGAGATATTTGGCCAGCTAAGCTATGGGTTGTCAGGGCGCTTTCGAGAATGCAAAACCCACGAAACTTCGTTTGTATGAAAGAATGCACAATGCTAAGTTCGAGCTATGGCTTCCAAAAAAAAAGATTTTTAGTAGCACTCAAAAGGTAGTGAGTAGTGACAACATCTCAGTTATCAACATTTATGATTATTGTTCGTCTAACCCTAATGAATGGCTATAGAAATTAATGGATTCAGAGCAAATTGCGCAGCGGTACGCCATTTTCGTCGTTTGATTGAAGTTTTTTTCTCCGTTTTAACAGAAATTTTTGATATTTTTCTATTGCTTTTATACAGGAAAAATTTTCTTACTCTCTTATGTGCTTTTGGTTTAGACAATGTGGCGTGATTAGAGGAAAACGCTGGTTTATTACACACTCATACCGAATTTAGGAGTCAATTAACTATATTGAATTGTACAAAGAGTGTCACAACATATATCTTTAGTTTTGATCTACTCCAGTTTTTGCAAGGCCCAAAAGTTATCAAAGTTAATAAAAATTGGAAAACAATGCATAAATTGTCAATAATGATGATGCAAGTTGTGCTCGATAAGAGTTCAGCGATAACTCGAACTATCACTAAGTTTATATCATTCACTCGCTTTTTTCCAATTATTTGAGGGTGAGGTATATAAGGAAAGTTGCAAACCTTTGGGCATTAGAAGAATTCCGAGCATGAAGAAAAGACTTGGAACATTGGCATCATGTAAACTATATGTCAGAAATATGTGTCTCTAAAGAAGTCGGTACATTTCCAGCGCAATTTTTGCTCTTTCTAGAATTTTAGTAATCATTCGATAGCTTAAATCTCGAAATCTCGAGAATTTTGACGGAGCGTTCTATTTTCTATGCCTTTATATTGCGTTGTAACAGTAAAAATATAGTTTTATTTCACACTCATGCATTTTTCGCTGTGCAAGAGTTTCCTTCAAAGAATTCAGTAGTTTGCTTGATAGCACAATATCAAAGAGCTTGGCAGTGTTTTGATTTAGAAAAAATGCTTTTGTTGCGCTTCAACGCTGAAATTGAGATTGCATTTCACATGCAGCACACATATCTTGCACCGGTATGTGGATGAATTTCGCAACATTGACATCAAGCCATCGCCTTCATGAACCGATCAATAGCTTGAATTTCAAGGATTTCAATCGTGCATGTTTTTTGAAAAGAAGTTTTTAGCGCCCTGTAGCAGTAAAAATAGACTTGTGTTCACGTTCAAGTACTTTTCGCTCAACACAGCTTCTCTTCCAAGCTTCAATAACCCTGCGATAGCACAATTCTCAGCAATTCCAATGAAATGTTTGCTTTTTAAGCGATAGAGACTTTATAGGGCGAAAAATAAGTCGTGGGTGCTGTTAGGTGAAGTACCGTAGTCTGCGAAATGATGAACACGCGCCTTTTCGACAATTGCTTTGGCTACTTACTACAGTTACCTCCACAAAAAACTCTGATAGAGGTGTTCAACCGTAGAAGATGTGCTTTTAGACTACGGTCTCGTAGAGAGGCGATGCAAATCCACAGTAATGGTTAAATTGTTTTATTTCTTTCACAAGAACGTGATAGTATCGCTGAAAAATGAAGAATTTTGAGACATTTTGTCGCTCTTTATACCAAAAAACCTCCATAAAAGGTTAATTCGTGATATTCCATCGATTATGTAACAACAGGTTGCCTCTGACTTATAAATTTTATCTATGATTATTAATAAACCTGCTATGACATCCAAGCAGCGGGGTAACATTTAGGTGTGAAATGTTATCTTTTTTCCCCTTTTACAAAGTTCCATGAAAAATTTCAAAAAACTGGATTATATGTTAAAAATTTTTGAGGTTTGGGCTATTAAATGACCATTGACTAGCCATAATGAAATCACAGCCGGGCACTAGAAGTAAATTGAGCGTGAACACAATTTTATCTTCGCTGGATGACGTAAAAAGGGATTTTTGTCTTTAGAAATCAACCTATCTTTGAAACGCAGATATTCACGATTTTCAATGATCACCAAGTGCCTGAGAGAAAGCTTCTGCTCAGCGAGAACGGCCTTTAAGCAATCGTGTACTTCAGCTCGTAGATGTTGTCCCTTGGGGGCTAACCTTTTGATTCGACCGGCTCCTGAGCGATGAACGCTAATGGTGTAGTGGCCGAAGGTGCTCTGTATCACATGTGATCGATCAATTAGTGGTTCGATGTTCAGTCCCGCGTTTAAGGCTCACCAGGTCTTTCATTACATCGGGATTGGTGAATTAACCAGACTTGTCTGGGAAGATTTCTTATTTACTGAAGGATGTGCCATTTATTCGACTTTATTCGTAGCAATTCCAAAACCGACTACCTATTGACCTCGGCAAGCTTCAATAATTCCTGATTTTCGTTTATAAGCCAAACATGAGGTGTTACATTGATTTTTACTTAACGGATGACATTTCGGCAGTTCGCCTTCTTCAGAGCCTGGAAAGGACAATTTTCGTAATTCAGAGAATGATGGAGTGTTGAAGTTACTTAACGGAAAAAATTCGATGATCTTTTGAGTAGATCACATAGCGTGATTTTCAAAGGCATACAGATAGCGGTAACGAAGATCAAGCTAGTCACGCTAGAGGTGATGATGCACCAGGAAATTTGAGGGTCAGGATGTTAGGAGGCATAACTCTCCCTGATGGTGCGCGATCGCTATTAGAATTGGCTCCAAGCCTCTCACCATCTCAACCTATACCTGAGGTATCCTTGCGTAGGGTTGCATGTAAATTGCATGAATTTCAAGATAAACTCCGTAAAAAGGTCAAAGATGAAGCAACCAATAGGAATATGCAGCAAGTAGAGGTTGCACCAATACCACCATTCCCTCAGCCGTTCTCCAGGCAACAGGACTCCAACGAGAAGGTTGATAGAAAATTCTGGAAATTTGTGGACAAAACCTTCAGAACCCTTATTCACTATCGTGCAGAACGGTTTCACTCGAACCTAACCGAACTCCAAAGGGGGCATGAAAGAGATTCGAAAGTTGATAAGAGAAGAATTGATGAAGCTATCAAATAGTGATAAGGGTGGATAATTTGTAGTTATTTTTCAACAGCTAGATACGCAATAACAATAAGCATCTCGAAGATGCTTCGCTTTAACCGATCATCTTTTGGAAGGAATTTAAAAGTCAAAACTGCAAATTAAGCATTGAGTGGGCCCACACAGTAAAAGTGGCAGATTTTAGGTCATCTATCATTTCTCGATTAAACTCCAATCACCATCATACGTCCTTATAAAAACACGTAAGATAGTATCCACTGATGACCTAACGTCTAATGATCCATCTATATTCAAAGTTAGACCCATCATTATCTATGTAGGCGGACCAACGGATAGGATGGCATGGTTCTTAACTTTAATAACATCCCAGTTGCTAGGACACATTCCAGCCCATCTGACAAACACTTAGATGTTCCTGGATCGTCTACGTAACGCGAACCCGAACATCGCGTACGTAATAGAGTCATTCGATGTCATTGCTCTATACACCAACGTGTCGAATGACTCCGCATTTCAAGCCGCACATGAGCTTCTGATACAACACCAGGGAGCGATAAATATGTATGGCCTGTCGATTGAGCGGTTCATGGTCCTATTAAAAGAGTGTCTGAACTGCTCAATCTTTAGTTGGTCTGGGAAATATGATACTCAAATGAGAGGGTTGGCAATGGGGCAGCGACTGGCACCTAGCCTAACGATTGCCTTTATGTCGAAAGTGGAAGCACCAGCGATGGATCTTCGGCCATACTCTACTGTAGGTCTATAGATGCTTGTTTGGTTATCTATTCCACTCAAGAGAATTGGATAATCGTTTTAGGTTGTTAAATGAACAGTCAGAGTATATAGACACTTCGTCCATTCAAAACTTAGTACGGCTGGTTTACATATTTAGTGGATACCATAACAACAAAACGGTCAGGCTCTGAGGAAGGCAAGACTGCCGAAACGTTAGCCACGGATACTATCTCTATTGTACTACTTTGTACAAAGCAAACCTTTATTAAAAACCTCGTGTATGCTGAAACAAAGGAAATCACGGAGTCAGGTTATATAAGAATCACCCCGTGAGATACCAAAAGATAGTTGGCTCCCTTTCCTGAACGTGTAAATAAACTTAACCAGAACGGTCACATATTAATGTGGTACTGAAAGCCAAGTCATTAGAGTATCCTGGTTTACTCTATCTCTTCTCATCCGTCACATATAAAAAAGGCTTTAGGAAAAAACATGTTTAGAATTGCAGCCAATGTGTGTACCACGGTGCTAGAGGGAGGAGAATCCGTGGAACTGGTACGGGAAATAGCCACTTTTAATGGATACGAATTTGTAACCCCTTGGCTTGTTTAGAGGAAAGAGTACGCCACTGAACGAAAATGTGAATGGAAGCAAAATCCCGTTCATCCCTCGTTTTTTTCAAATGCGATAAGCACAGCTATAAAACACTGTCTGGAAAAAGCAGGTTTAAACCAATCGGTGGCTATCAATGGAACCCCACCGAATATTTTAAAGCGCCAATTTGTTCGCAAAAGCTTATATGATCGTTTCTGTATAATGGTGTTGCTTTGATGGGTAGGGTGCATGACGAGCCTATGTGATCTCCTTTTGGTTATCCCCACTTGAATTATTTAGTGGGACAAATGCAAAAGGAGTTGAGTCTGTTTAAAGCTGATTTTGTGCTTGATGCGATTAAAATCTTGATTTGGTGATTTTTACTGATGAAGTAACGTAGGCGACTGACTGATTGGATTGCAAAAAATTTGACCTTTCAAGCCTTAAAAAACACGAACTGCCGAAAGGTCAGCTGTTGAGTAAAGATCTATTTGTGGCATTATAATAGATCATTGGATTTACGTTTATCCCACACAACAACTTGCAATTGCCAACCAACTGCCACTAAGTCAATTAACAAGCAGTCCCTATTCGATGAAAGCAGCTCCATGAGATTAATCTGCACGTGTCCACCTCATAGTGATACATTCCATGCTATATTATAAATGGCTTGTTCAAAATTTCTCTATACGTATTGACAGTCACAGGAACTGTTGCAGTGTATAGCCTTTGCTAGTTACTGTCTTCTCTATTACATTAATTCGAAAAGGATGTTGAGTGTTTTTCACAACGCCACAGTGCTTGAAAAACGCACTAATAACGAAAATTCCTCATCTGCAATACCATCTTTGGCAACATAAACTAAGAGCCTTCGCTAAGCTTGCGGTTCTTTATCTTAGAAAAAGTTGTTGACGTTTCAGTGATTTTGCCTTCTTTAGAATCTCGACGTATAGAGTCAATCCACTCCTGGTTATTCGATAATATTTTCAATGTAATAAAAACCCAATTCGAACGTTTATGCAGACAGTTTCACCCACTAAGAAAAAACCCGTCATTAATCTCATCAAATGGAACAAGGTCATTTATGAATTCTGAACACTGTCAACATCTGAACTTACTCAAACTGGGAGACTAAACTGAAATTAAGCGCCAGGTCAGCTAAAATTCATTTTAAAACTCCAATAAGTCTGGCGCTGTTTTTTAATTCTGCCCCAGAACTGTAACTAATGCCTCAAACTCGTTGTCGCTTTGCCTTTGCGCCCTATGTTTAGCACTGTCACAGAAAACTGGTCGAGTTCGTCTTTTTGCAGTCTCAAGAATAGCCTGACTGTGATGTTCTATAAGGCTTTTGTTACTGATTGCTGAAGATTGTTGGGGAAGTAGAGTTTGACCCCATGAGCGCCGCGAAGAGCATCAAAACTTAGTCATGGAGTCCCCTATAACTATACCTATAGGAATCCTATGTCGAATTTTCGTCTTTCCATGCAACTGCTCTATGATGCGTTCACAAAGTGCTTTTCCGGTAGGTTAACGTATTCAATTAAGTGACGACGTAATGTCTCACTCGGATTTCTTAATTACCGCAGAGTTCATTGAAGTTTCACAATTCCAGTCAAAGTCATGCGCCTGCGTGGACTCATAACCGAAACAGTAATATGGCAATTAAAAATGTGAGGATACCATCAAAACTTTTCTTTGCACTGAGCGAAGTATCTTCGTATCCAAAGGTGTCGGAAAAATGTGGTCAATCTCTAATTGCTTTTTACTACAATTTCCTTCCATGAACAATCATCATCTTTTTATTTCCCCTAAAATTCCATGGAGAAGAGCGGCTTGATTCCTGCGAAGAAACACGGACAAACACGCACGCTTATCGGTGATGAAGTGTTTGGCAAGTTTTCTGAATTTCTTCTTCCAGGAAAATAAATAAAGTTACTAAAATTTACTAAATTAATAAAATACTGGAAACAAGTAATATTACTATCAAGTACTATTTCCAGCATAGACTACTCTTGTCTGAAAAATTTTACAGTAACCAATTTCAGCGAAGGCACTATCTCACAAATTATATCCGATAGTGATATGCGAAACTTTGGACAATTGACGGAATTCGTACCAGTATGTCACCCTTTCCGAGTGGTGCTAAACAATGCTACCGGCTCTCCATTCTTCCATCACTCTGAATGTCGATATCGGCTACCATGTCAAGCCGTTGGAGGTTGGCTGGTGACAGATCGATGCAACTGAATCGAAAAAAGAGTAATGGCAAAGCGGAAGCTGGTGGTGCAGGGTTATGAGGAGTCTCCGGAAGGAGTGAAAGGCGGGTTTAAATCCCGTGCAAGCTTCAAGGTTAAGATCACCAACAATATTGAACAAATTTCCTATTTCAATATATTGGTCAGGCAAACCGAGATTGAGGGAAAGCTGACATTTACACTACAGCGAAATGACGAGGCCAATTATAGCAGATTAGTTGCCGTATTGCTTCTCGTGTTGAAAACTAGTATTATACTCCGTCAGTTTGAGTTTATGAACACGTAGCACTAACATTATGCTCTTTTATCTATGAGAAAACTGCTGTGGCGCTCTTTTTCTATTGATTTGCTCACTTCGATGTCCTAATGAAAGCAAAAGGAGAGTGTCATGACAAGACTTCTCACCGTTATCCAATCGAAACAACGAGCTACTGCTTATTCAGTATCAATATACCTAGTGCTATGAATGATTTTTTTTCAAAATGTCATTTGTAAACAGAACAACCACAATATTTTACGTTAGCATTGAAGAGATCTCTTAGACATCTTTGATCAAGAAGAGTCTTCTCATTCTTTGCGTGGTAATTGCTATGTGATTGGATAAAGCTCAGCGGAGCAAACCTCAATTTCTTAATTGGGGAATCTTGGGTATAAGGTTCTCCTGATAACACGTCCATGTCATCGTCTGTTGAATATCAGCTCTGTGATCTCCTGGTGGAGTTCTCGCATCATCCACCGGTGAAAATTGTCGAAGTACTAATAAGCAGCCATTTAAGTAAGCGCGCAGCACTAATGGCGTTCTAGCTGCCGAAATCACAAAAAGAGGTCTGCCGTATTCTACGACGTGTCTTTTCTCAAATAGAAGGCGGCGTTGATCTTCAGTACATATTGAAGCCTCGCTATTGATCATCATCATTTTGTTCTTATTGATGAGCTTATACAAGGCTATTAATAATCTTTAACGTGGCTAGCATATCAACTGTTTCGTTTTCTTCAGCGCCACGATGAAATGAGTAGCGTGTCCATAGTAATCGCTCTTCTTGTTATCTTGCTTTACAAAGCCCTCACATGAAGGTAAATCAAATAGGATGAAGCACTGCACGAATAAAGCCAGCGTTGTCTTTTCATACTGGACTCCAACCAAGCTGAAGGACCTGACGACTAATAGACAGCAATCCAGAAAAATGACCTATCTTTTCGTTCACATGATATTTGATCAAACAGGATTATGGAAATATTGGCTGAAATACGTCGCTATAGTACAAGTATTCGAAGTACAGGAAAAATTCTGCTGCGAAACTGTCCTTCACTCAGTAATTCATTCGCAACAATGTGACTGCTAAATCACGAAGCTCTTGCAACACAGAACTACTTCTACACGGAAGTTCTATAACAAGGAACTCCTACACGCGGAAATGCAACAACACGGAGCTGCACAACATAAAATTATTCATAATTTTTAATAAATTATCCATATTATTCAGCCCCGTTCGACGTTCATGAAAGTTTCAGAACACGGCCGATGATATTTCACCGCAGACGGTCTTTCAGATTTGTCATTCGCAAAAGAGACAAAGACAGTGATAGTGATTGCTAGTTGGCCAACTTGCTAATATATCGAAATTGATATAAAGTTCGACCACAAGCATAAGGTCTTCTAGAAGGAAATGTCAAATATTTTCACTGCATTTCCCTACCTTTGAAAACCTGAGCGGACAGTTATCAGAAATGACACACCCATGAAGTCATAGTATTTGTGCGAATTGACGAATTGACTCTTATAACCTAGTCGTCGAATTATAACGACAATTGGAGAGTTATTGATATTATTGAACACCACTTGCTCGTATGAGCAACTGAAACCACAAAATGAAGCCAGTCGGTGTTCAGAGCTGTGTGGTTTGTGCAAAAGGCAACGATATTTGTTTGCAGCGTCGTTTAAAAAATTTTCGTTTGCCTTTCATTTCCAGTGTTTCTTGAGACCTCGCTCAAATTCCAATTTACCTGATAGTTATTTCCAGCCATGCATGAGGCGAGAAGTTATGGGGAGTTATGCTGTGCAAAACACGTGTTTCAACCTTTCAGCCTCGTCAGTTGCACGATGTCTTTTGGTTCAGTCGGTTGCGCGGAAGACATTTCTCATTAAGAAAAGACTACGGTGCAATATTACACGGCCATCAAGTGAAAAAAATCACTGGACGGGTAGTTTTGCACAATCGATTGCTCTTGGCTGGTATTTGTGAAATATCACACTTTCGCTTCGAGTGTTTCTTGAGACCTCGCTCAAATTTCAGTGCCCTGATAGTTGTTTTTAGTCATGTATGAGGTCTATTATGGGTACAGCCTTCACATACATGACGCGCCTAAGTTTGGGGGAACATTCCCTGTTTGGGTAAGAGTAGCTCTTTTTATTGATAGGGATATCGACACCAAAACAATCACAAATCGATTATGTCTATTTGATTCAGAAGCCATTATCGACTGTTTCCTATAGCGTGGCTGTTGCAACATTCAGTATACAGTCAGTGGAAAGGTTTCAAGCCTTTTAGAGTTGATGTGTTACGTTACTATTTTCATCGCCTTATCTCTATGATAGGAGGCGACTGATTCGAGAAAGGCTCTTGGTGATGAGCGCCGAAACGCACGTAAGCTACGAACGGAACGCAATGTATTGACCTCGCAAAGGCTTAAAACATTCTGCAAACTCGTATGCTGAGCGGTCCAGAAGTTTAAGATGCGATATGAGTCAAACTGACCATTTGCAGCATTTCGGTTTTCTCAAACGATTTCTTTTCCAATATATTGAAGAAATGAGAAATACCGCTGAACGGTTTGAACCGTTACACAGATGAAGCTAGACTTCACTATACCAAACAGGCAATAGCAATGTTCGTTCCGCACAACTCTGTAAAACTTACGCAAATCGACGACGTAACATACATTTACTTTGAAGAAGAGCCTGGAACGTATGAAAAGGTGAGTAAGGAAGCTTCTTCTCAGTGTCACTTCAGTCGCTTTCTTGTGAACGTTCAGTTTGCTGACTCACTCTGGATACGTTGCCAATCCACAAAGTGTAGAAATCGTGCGCGTTACGACAAGACTTGCTGCCTTGATGGAGTTGCTTTTCATACCACTGATTACAATACAGTTTTCCTTCCGCTTTTTCATATTGGTGGATTATCGATGCCATTTCATTCCTTTAAGCCTTTCGCTGGAATACACTAGATATTCCTACCATGGCTACCGGTTGGCTCACCCGTGAACAAGACATATTTCATAAGCGTAAAAAATGTGCGAAGCTTTCCAGAAAATCGTAATTTAGTAAGAGCAAATTGTGCTTTAGCCGATATTAGCTGCTAAAACTCTTCGTGTAGAATGTTCTGCTTCGTTTTTGTCGTTCGAGAGTACAATGTAATTTGGGCAATTTCCCGATTACGAATATTCTATTCTTGGGAAAGTCGGGACTTCATGTCGTAATATCAACAATCAAATTGTGGAACCGATTTTAAGCAGCGCCACTTTCGATTTGGTGCATTCACTGATGTTTTTGTTTCAACGGGTCTCTTCCATGCAACATCTTGCCATTCAATATTTGACATGCATTCAACCTCATCATTCGTTCTCATGTGCTTTGTACTAACAAATGTTTTTCACAAAGTCTCCTTCGACGAATTTTGCTTAGAACCAAACGGTTCAAAATCCCTGTAGTTCTCAAAACAAAGTTGCCAAGGCGACGTTCGAGCAGAGTGGCAAATTTGTCGTTACCTTGTGAATGGTTCGGTGAAAGAAGTTGCAATTCAGCTCTTTGTTGTGTATAAAATATTTGTATCTCTATTAGCCAAAAATGGGCATTCCTAGAAACATGGCGAGACTTCGACCAATCTCATTATGATTTTGATACTGACTGCTATCTCGACAGTGCTAGGATGTGGAGTGTTGCCTGCTGGTCAAGGTAGTGAAGAAAAGATTGTTTTTTCAGTAGAGATTTTCCGATCTTACACATAAGTTCATAAATTTGATGAGAATGAATACAATTATAGCATCATTACTAATCATTAGACATAGAATTAAAACTTCTTAATGGAACGATGTTGAACTTAGAATCAGGAAGGAAAATTTTCCCGCCGTAACCATTTCAAATCACAATTGATTTTTGATTATTCATCATGTAAACTACGAAATTTCGTTGCAGCTAGTAATAGGACCTTCACCGTTACGGGCTTTACCACTTTGCCTGTTGCCATGGTTTACACTAGCGCGACGAATGCTGTTCGGTTCTCTGGTATTGCAACTAGCGAAGCGGGACGCCAGGGGAACTGTGCAAGCGTCTTGTAATGCAAACAGTGAGTTTGCAAGTCTTAGATCCCAATTTTTTGTATACGAATTCCAGGCAGGCGTAGAAAGCAAGCTGAAATTTTGTGACAATTTAGGCTCATAGTGCTTTCATGCTTGAGTACCTTTACGTAATTTGATCGTACACAATTTCGGACAGATTACCTCAACAACCTAAGAAATTTGGAAAAAAGCAAAGGACAAAGGGAAAGAGAGAAGAAGAAAGAAAAGAAAAAAAAGAAAATGCTTCTTCAGGTCTTTGATGTTCTCGAACAACAAGGTCGTAGCGCTCTCCTACCCGATGCTGTGATCTCAGCCATTTTAGGTCAACTTAATGTTGAGGTCAGCTACATTCCAATGAACTGCCCGCTGGTCACTGGTCCAGAAGAAGAGCGTGAGTTTCAGTATTGAGTAATTATTCAAAAGTAAGCAGTCAGAAGTAAAACAGGCATCAAAGTGAAGAGATATGTTCCCATTTCAAAAAGATGTGCTTACATTCTAGATGAGTTGAATAGTTCTTGAAAAAATACTTAGAAAATCTCTAGACTACGAGAAAATCTACCGTAATGGCATTGGAATCGAAGCCTTCACCTCAATGCTATTTTTCAAACGAGTTTTTTGAGAATGGTGAAATTTTCAGTATAGCAGATGAGAATTTGAAGGATTTCGAAAATAGCAGAAAACAGTGCTCAAAAGTGCCTTTTATCTTTTTAGTTTCTTTCTATAGTGGGAGAACGTGTCTTCATATGACAAAAGGTTCTTGCAGACACGCCAAATATGAAAGAAACCTATTGCATAATTGTTGGCAACACGGTGACGGGAATTTGCACTATAGTGAAGCAAAATGGAGGAGAGAAAAAGAAGTGTAGTATGCCAGAGGCCATGATGGTGACGGTAACGGCTATAAACGGCACACACTTGACAATCTCAGTAACTCTCTCGTAGGAATCGCTTTCTTTATGTATAACTTTGTTTTCTAAGAAATTCATTGTAGACTACAAACATCATCATGGCGAATTGGCCGAGAGCGATGTGGCAAAGTGTAGTGGACAGAGCCGTTCGAATGTTGGCATCGGGTCCATTTGGATCGCACTTCTTCTCGGCAAGGGCTACTGTAGGCGGAAACTGAAATTAAACTGTGATGGGCTTCTATACAAACGTTTTCATTCAAGCGATATATGTTGTAGCATTTCAGCAGCAATAAACTGGAATGTCACATAGGACTCGACCATTTGGAGTGTTGAAGAAAACTACATTAATATCCACAAAGCAATAGGTTCGTATGAAGAGCTTTTTAGTAAGCAACTTGGAAATCTGGAAATTTACGAATAAAAAGTCAGCTGGGATCCGAACCCATATCTCACCCTATCCGGGCGCGTGCCGAACCGTTGCACTACCGTCGCCCGTTTTGGCACCACTTTTCCACGCTACAACGCGTAATCTGTCAACAAGCCAACCATTAACGGTCTGGCGAGTAGTCGCTATCGACATTGAACCCACTATGCTGACAGATATGGGTATTGATAATCAATCAGAATTCATTTCATTTGACTGCCTCTTGCGGTGATACGATGTGACATATACACAATGATGTAGAGTGGTGTGCAAAAACTTCTGCGTCATGAGAAGCATTGTAGTCTACATATTAGGAACAGCGGGAGGAGAACGTGGGGGGAGGGGGACATTGGTTGTGATGCTTACCTTGGCACAGCGCAAGACTAATAGGGTGAAATGTGAGTTTGAATCCCACCTGACGCAAACGTTTTTGCACACCACTCTACATCACTGAGTATATTGTAACATCATACCACCGCAAGAAGGCGTCAAATAAAATGAATTCTGATTGAATAAAGGTAATTGGAAATAATCTCTTTCTTGACACTTACGGGACCGTGAATCTACGGCCTCTGCGTCCCTGACCTTCGAAGTGTTGCGCCTAACAATGGTGTCTAACAATGGTGTCCCAACATCAATGTGCTGAGTCTAACAATGACACGCTGCGAGGTGGACGCCGTTGTTAGACGCACCACGTTGAAGGTCATAGACGCAGAGGCCGTAGTCCGCGGTCCGTAAGAGTTGATCTCAAGAAAACGCTCCCATCATTCTCCAATACTGGTCATACTTAACTTGGTGAGGAATGACCTCAAGAACGAGATTGAAAACCATATAACATAACAACAATCAACAGCACAATAATACGTAGCAATATAACGTAAACAAAAGTGATAGAAGTAACATTAAGACAATAAGAAGATTGTCATAACTAAAATATAAAATGTAATAAACTATACAAAAATGAAAATGGGTTATTTGTGGTTATGAGGAGGACAAATGAAAAACTAATTTCATTCGCTGGAAAGGAGTTTTCACAAGAGTGTTTGTAAATGTTTGAAAGCTGAGACTTCAGGCTACAGCCTCACGTCACCGGTTTTCAAAAAACCTCTTTGACGTTGCTACAGGAGGGGATTTCTTGCGTTGCAGACGCGCATATTTCTCGTCGGACAGAGCTCTTTCATTGGATTATTGCTTATCATTCGCTGGAGTAATTGTTTTTAATTCCTACGCTGTGATTATATCCTGGAAAGACTGTTCGTCGCAACGCAGCAGATAAAATAAGTTGGATTATCAGCAGTATTTTTGACATAGCAAGAGCATCAGCCCGCTACTTTGTTACATAGCGGAGCGCTGGGTGGAGTGTTGAATTGAGAAAGTGAGTACACAATTTAGGGACGGTGGCTTCTTTGACTAGTAGAACTACTCGCAGATTCATAACCACCAGCGATTTGAGTCTCCACGCACGTTAGACAAATATAAACTGCCATCTCTTTGCCGTCTTTATAAATCACTCAGTAGGAATGAAATCACTAAGAAAATAACACATCACAGTAATGTTTAGTGATGTGCAAAATCTGACGCCACGTAACACTCGAACTCGCACACAGCCTTTTTCGGGGGCGCGTGCTTAACCGAATGTACAACTGCCGCCCGTTTTACCACCAGTATTTCTAAGCTACAAGGCATCTATCTGTCAGCAACCACCGTCAACGATTGGGCCCAGTGGTCAGTTCGACATTATACCAGGTCACACTGACAGATATTGGCAATTGTACCTCTCCAGGAAAACGATCACTCAAAAACCGTTTTGGCTGTACAGAGCTGATCCTTTGAACTTCCGCCAAATATCTAAAATTTCAATTTCGACAATCCCAGCACTGTAGTCGTTTGCAGAGAGGTCTTTTCACTGTGCTATAGCAGAGGAAAATAAGATTATGTTTCACATTCAATGCAAAGTTTTTGCTTGGCTTGGTCTAAACATGGCTTTTCATAGAAAGTTTGGTATGTGTATTGGCATAAATCCTAATTTTATTAGAAACCCGGTTATGTTTCAGGAAGGTTTTGATATAGCGTTGCAAGAGCAAAAAGATGACGTCTCACCCTCGAAGTTTCATTCACACGTAGGAGTTGAATATGCACCAAAGCATAAGCGCTTGTAGGGAAAATTCTAGAGGATCAGATTAGCGCGAAAAAACCTGGAGATATTTTAGAACGGGGAAAAAATCACTATGTAATATTGCGCTATTTATTATTAATCTCAGATGATTTTGTTCACATATTGAGGCCTCTTCTTAAATACATTCGTTATCACCACTAAAGAGAAAGGGTGAGAGCGTTTTGAAGCGCGTTTGATTTGCAGCAGAAATAAACGAAGTAATTCTCGCTATTCAATTTGCTATTGTGAAGCACACGGAAGCCATTGATGAAGATGAGAATAAACGCATGCCAAGTGTTGAATGACAAGAAGGCGTGTGGAAGACACCCGTTGAAACAAAACGACAGTGAATGAACCAATTCCGAAAATGGAGCTGCTTAGATTCGGTTCCCACATTCTCATTCTGATACTGTGATATAAAGTCCCGAGTTTTCCAAAATTTAAATATTCGTAATCGATAGAGCGCAGGATAGAGGATGCAATTGCATATACGAAAGGAATTTGTAAAAAATTTATAGATTCACAGAATCGTAGTAGAACATTCGCCGCAAGAAATTCTTGGCAGCGAATCTCGAAAAAGCAGAATTAGCGAATGTCTTTAAGTCACTGCTGGGACCAATTATGACGTTTTATCCTGCTGAATTCCATTAAGGGTGATCATAACGATGATTGATTTACCAGTATCCATAACAAAAATAAAAGTATTCAGAGCCTTTTTGAAGCAGAGTCATGCGCTTTATTTGAAGCTTTTTTGCGCAGAAACAACCCAGAGTTGAATAACAATGACCGACTTTCATAAAACCGGTCGTAAATTGATAGGTCACAGCGTTATATAATCTATCCGCCTCACCCAGTGGTTCGTGAATTGGCGAAGGAACATTTGTTCATGTATGTGAATTCAACTTATTTTTCCTCTTTTACTGCAGATAAACGATCTATCCAGAAAATAAGTGCAGCGTTGGAATCAGCAGACATTGCGCTATCGAATGATTACTAATAGTCCTGAAAAGAGATCTGTCCGGCTACAATTATGCGCGTGTGAAACATTGTTTCATTTTGAACTTCAGCAGCGTTATAAAAAGGTCATTTTGAAAAGCGGCGACGTATAGCTCTAGCTAGAGATTCAAGCTTCGAATGATTACTGACACTCCTATAAAAAATTCCTGTGAAGAGAATGAGATCGGTTTTTCATTGGTCTTCCTATAATGGACAATAACCAAATATTCATGAAACACCTTCACATGGAGATTACCGCCACAACGTCTGCGTTGATGAGTTATAGATTAATCACAAGACGTCTATGAAGAAATTCCACGCACCAAAATAGACATGCGAAAAGAACATGACAGTACAGGTACCATGCCAGCCGCCTCAGCGACTTGATTACTAAAATTATAAATGTCACTCGTCGAGAGTGTAAAGAAAATCAGTCAGTTTTTGATAGCTTGGAAGGCGTTCAAACCTTGATAGAGTTCAGCAGCCAAAAGCAGTGACGATGCATTGAAAGACAGTATCGCGTTCTCCTCCAGCATGATTTTTTTGGTTACATAGGATATGTATGACCTATACATAGCACACCCAAAACAAAAGTACGTGGATACTTGGACGGTCCATCTTCACCGTTACTGAGAGTGTCACTTTGATTTTCGTTTTTTTTTTCTCTTCGCCTGAATCGTGGTTTACTGGAATAGCCCGCAACTTTAAGATATCCGCAGGCAGTCATTCCGTGCTTCTCAAAAATTGTTTACTTCATAATGATAGTTGACGTTATCTGTCAAGAACACGCCGCTTATCGTTAGAATGGTCGTTAAATACGATATTTGCAATCTCTTAGGGGCCACTCTACTAATCTTCTCATCTATCTCTCTCATATATTCTCCTATTATGTAATCCTAGCACTTAACTTCCGCTGTAGATGTAAATTCTTCAAAGCTAAACGTTGTAAATGCCTCTTAAATTTTGGAAGAGTTCATTCATGTGCTCTGCGGGAGGTGTGCTAATTCCTCTTAAGGTGCTTCGAGCGTTAGCCAACGGGTCTAATGCTTAACAAACGCTGAGAAGATTGTAGACTTGCAAAGGTAGAGGAGTCTTATGTTTGCTAGTTGTTCAGCTGGTCCGTGGTTTTTTCTAGAAGAACCGAATGCAGTCCGTGCTGCTCTCTTTTTTGAAACGAAACGAAGCAAAAGTAAAAAATGGTTTGAGGCTGCGGACCGTCAGCACTTTATCTCAAGAATATGAGAAATTTCTCCCCTTTTTCGTAGAGGTCTATAAATGATTTGTGCTTCAATTTGTAAAATTCACTATAAGTTGGGATAACATTCAACCTTGAAAAGATTGACTAAGCTAAGTCATAAGCAAGTTGTATTTGACATGCTAAAGCTGGAACATAGTGGGATCTATCTTTGGATTCATGTCAGTCAGTTGATTGAAGTGAATGTCCAACGAGTTGTGGACCGTTCGAGATTCATAAACCTAAAATCAAGAAGAACAACCTTTTCTTTTGCACTAGCGGCTAGACTGCCGATTTTACCATAATTCAAAGATATTTCAATGGAGAAGTTTTAGCGCACTACTCTGTAGTCAATGCCCAATTTTTCTAACTGAATTTATTGAATGGTTCCTCACAAATTTTCATGTATTTTTAAAACAATGGTATCATATAACTGAACATTTACTCATATTCCAGCAGCGCTCAAATTGTGCAGTCGTCCATTCAAATGAAAATCAAGAGCTGACTCCATATAGTCAATTCATTACCTTTTTCTCTGCATACGACAGATGGTGGCAGACACAAAAATGTTCTAAGCTCAAAGAACCAAATAAGCGACATTTCCTAACGATTTAACGAAAGAATTATACAGCACTACTTCTCCTTCGTTGATGCGAGCTTCAATTTTGGCCTTAATTTCAGCTGACTTCGAGTACCTTTTCCAGCGTACTTTTTGTTGTTCTAATACAATCTCGCACGAGAGTAGAACAATCTTGCATTTTCTAGCATGTCTGCGGTGACGTCGTTTAGGTGCTGATATTCAAGACTCTCTAAGCGTTTTTGAATCATAGACAGATTTAGAATTATTTCCAGGGCAAATGGAAACATCTAAAAGAGATTAGAATTGTGAAATAAATTAGATGAGTGATGATTTCAGCAACTCTCGTCTGCCTGAGAGCCCACCAGAGCACTTGCCAATCCGGTCCTTGGCAACTTCCAAATAATTTGGAAATTACTCCAGGAGGACAGATTATCGAAACACTCACGATATTTCGTGATTAATCACACGTTCCAAGAGACGCTAAACAAGAGGATAATCAGCCCGTCAAAAAAAGACCCGTAACGGCAAAAGGTAAGACTATCAACCATGCGATGTCACTTATGTCTCAACGCTTGAAGAACGACGTGCACGGCTGAGGTACACGATTGTTTGGAGGCCTTTCTCGCTGGGGCAAAAGTTTTTCTTAGATGTTCGCTAACTATTCAAAGGCTTGAATCTTTACGACTTGAAATATGAAACTGATAGCTAAAAAGGCTTTTTACTACGTCGTAGCACCGAGAATAACATTGCCTCACACTCAATGTGCTTCATTTGCTCGGTTGAGACTACGATTTGACTCGTCATCAAAGTAAAAGTAGTCACTCGATAGCCCAGATCTCGAGGATTTCAAGATCTAATTGACCCTTTCTAGTGGAGATCTGTATTTTGCTGTAAAAGCAGAAAATTGCATTTCACCTCTAAAAAGTTACCCCATTACTTCTACGTCATAGCCAGTTTACTGATGGTAATAGGTAAAGCTTTTACGTCAGAGGTATCTTATCGATATATAAATGGATTACACGAATAACTTTGATGAAGGTTTTTGTATATGAAGAGTGAATTTTTTCTCTTGAAATCTTCCATTTTTCAGCGTTAATACCACATATTTGTAAAAGAAAACAAATTTTCAAACATTATTGTGCATTTGTGTTGCCTGTCTTGCCACAACGCGGCTTGAAAGCACATCTTCTACAACAAAACACTTCTAATAGAGGTCTGTGTGGCGGCACATATAGTGTGTAGATGGAGTAAGTATCCGGAGAGGGCGCATCTGTCATTGCGGAGAATACGGTAATTTCCCTATCTGCACCCATATCCAAAAAAAAACAAATTTTTTGTTCTTTCCAGTCATTTTAGCAGTCATTCGATAGCTTAAATCTCGAAAATTTGAAAGACGCGCTTTGCTTTTTGAGAGGTCTCCATACTACGTTGTAACGATAAGGTTGAAGTTTTATTTCACACTCATAAACTTTTCGCTGAACAATGATTTTCTTTCAGAAATTCGGTAATTACTCAATAGCACTTGCAGTGTTTTTGTTCTTCAAGTAAATTCTTTATTAAGCTGTGACACTGAAATTAAGACTGCATTTCACATGCTGCGCGTATGCTTCCACCAATATGTAAATGGATTTCTTGACTTGGGCATCACGCTGTCGGCATTCAATAACTAGTCGATGCTTTAAGTCTCGAAGATCTCAACGGTATGCTTGCTTTTTAAAATCCGTAGCGCGCTGTTGCAGCAAGAACAAAATTGTGCTCCACATTGAAGCACTTTTCGCTGAACACGGCTTTTCTCTCAAATTTCCAATGACCATTTGATAGCACAGATCTTCGACAATTTCAATGACATGCTTGTTTTTGAAAATGTTTCGCACTCGGCGTCGTATCGATGGCGCAGCACAATACAAATGTAGCATGCGATGCGCTCCGAATGCGAAGTTTAATACTCTTTGAGCTGTGCAATAAATTAGGTAACAAAAATTGCACTGCTCAGTTGATCAACTGTCGCCTTGATCGGGTTAATTGAGCCAAATCCATGACAAATGCTCACTCGATGGGGCGGCTATAGAAATCGATGCGCATCGACATGAATTGTGCAGAGGTGCTCTATTTTCGCTGTTTGATTGAAGTTTTTTCTCTGTTTTGCAAAAATTTTTGAATTATTGTATCATTCTGATCGGCCAAGATTCTCTTTACTCGCTTATCTGCTTTTGGTTCAGAAATATAAGTCTTCTATTGACAAAAAGGTGGTTTACTGCGCGGTCATACTGAATTTAGCAATCGATTATTCGTAATGTATTATACAAGCGGTGTCACAAAAAATATCTTCAGTTTTGATCTATCCTTTTTTTTACAAGACCCAGAGGTCTCATAGTGAATAAAAATTGAAAACAATGAGTAATTTGTCAAAAATGGTGTTGCATACTATATTCGATACGAGTTAATTGATAACTCTAACTATAACTAAGTTTACATTAGTCATTCATTTACTTTCAATTACTTGGAGTTGACGTTTGTGAGAAAAAGTTGAGAATTTATGGATAGTGGAGAAATTGTGAGCAAGGAGAGACAATGATGTTCAATCAAAAACCATGGAACATTGGCATTATGCAAACTATTGGTCAGAAATGTGTGTCTCCGGAGAAGTATTCGGTGCTTTCCCTTATCCGCACCCATATTCGAGAAGACATATTTTTTACTCTTTGTAGACGTTTCAGTAATCTCTTGATAACTTAAGCTTTGGAAATGTGAAAAGGGCATCTAATTTTCTGAGCGATCTTCGTAATACACTGCAACGGCAAAAGTAAAGTTAAGGATTTGGCAACATTGGCATCAAGCCACTGCCTTTCAATAACCAATCGATAGAATAAATCTCAGAAGTTTCAGTGGTGTCATTCTCTCTGAAAATAAATGGGGCACATTTGAATTCTTCTGCTCGACACAGCTTTTTTCCGACTTTCAACAAATATTCGATAGCTCAAATCTCAGCTATTTCAATGATGTGTTTGATTTTTGAGAAAAACTTCACAGTGCATTGTTGCGCTCTGTTTGCATTGCAAGACGTTGTACAAGCGCCTGAGCACCTTCTTTGCTAGTTGCGATCCCAGAAACTTAAGCAGAAACCATGGGCGTCGAGTAAACCATCGAGACAGACAAAGTGAAGCCGCTGACGGTGAAGGTCCTAGTGCTTACTGCAACAGAATTTTGTAGCTTTTATAGCGAATAATATTACATTAAATATTAAATGCCTTATCTTTTCCAGTTTCAAATCCAAAATTTTTCTCGTTAATTTTCGTGATAAGCCTCGGATTATGACGGCTTTGACTACTAATGAAGTGTCAAATTTATTTACTTTATTGTTGGCCTACTCCATCTAACATAAGGAAATAAGCGAAAATAACAATTTTCCGTATATTATCTTGCCCTGCAGGCATCAGTCCACATCCCAACCCTATTGACATCATGAGCTAGCAGAGGTATCATGAAATTGTTGTTTAAAATCTTGCAATGTCGATTTTAGCTCCTAAAAATCCAAGAATGTTAACTTCACCAAATTTTCACTTTTTACTGACATAATTCACAAAGCAAAGTGGACACAGCCTTCGCTCGTTAATGATGTTGTTTGTTTTTGTTTGCAAGGCGAAACCTACGCATCCATGAAAGATCTTGCTGTTATGAGGTACATCAGAATTAAACAGAAGGTATAAGCAATCAACTTAAAAATAATGTCAGCAAATTCACCACATTCTCAACATTGATTTTCATTCCCACCCATTGTGATTTGCGGATATAAAATTTTGATGAAGTTGGTTTTCAAAAAATATCGACGTTGGTGCGCTTCTACGGGAAGCGCAATTAGTGCGAGAAAGCAAAAGAATGTTCGATTAAATGAAGCATAAATTTTGATACGAAACGTTTTAGCAACAAGTTTGTGAAATGCAAAGTAGCTACAGTTAGCCTTAATTTTCTTATTAGGTTCTCAGAATTGAAAGCTTATGAAATCTCTTTATTGATGAAGAGGCGATTGTTAACCAAATGAGGACTTCTACGGAATTTAACTTAAAGTTTATGCAGACATGTGGGGAATGAGATAACACCAAGAATCCATCAGAATGAGAAAGCGAAAGGAGAATCGAGTCAGATTCGGTCGTAAAAGAGAGAACTGTTTGAAGACACTAGATTTGTCAAGAGGTAGAAGAGTCCAGCACCTCGATGAAACTACTAATGTATTGAGATGAGGGAGTACATTTGATGTTGTAAAGAAAGCGACTGATATGTCGTTGAGAAGACGCTTTCTCGTCCACCTTTTATAACGTTCTAAGTTTCTCATCAGTGTAGATATTTATTGAACGCCTCCGGTTTCACAAAAATTTTCCACTTTTTTTCTAAAATTATGTGTAGACAAAACGAAAATTTTGTATTGTACATTTCGTATAATGAAGTCTAATTTTTTTTGTAACTGTCTCAAACTTTTGCAATATACCTCATTTAGCTAAATACTTTGAAAAAAGGATCAATTGAAAAATCTGAACGGTTGTTTTCGTAGATCAGTTCAAGTCATTTCATATTCTAGATCTTTGAAGTAATCCAAAAGTGATCTATATGGTCAGGATCAAATCGACAACCAATTTCAAATAAATTTAGGCGCAGCTATTTGATCTCACGGCTGGCTGTCCTTTTGTCAGTTAAAATACTTTGTATGGGAGGTAGAAAACAATGTAAAAGCAAAGCAAGCAACTGTTTCGTTGATATTCACCATTATCTTCAGGACAATATTCAACTTGATGTGAAGGCACTCTCTCTGCTGTGACTGCTCCATTCCCAGTTACAAATTGTGCTTGGTAGACATTAGATATTAGAAGAGCTCATCTGTCAGCAAGATTGCTTTTGAAGACGGCGGCTTGGAAGTGTTACTCTGAAAAACCTTTATTCAATGTTCAGCAGGTGAGGAGCTGTAACGAATACTTTCACGACTTCAAGTAAGTAACATTACACATATAGTCGAAGAAAAAAGCCCATCTCAAAATCAGCATGTTTGATTGAATGTTTCGACACGGATCAAAATAAACGAAACACTTTTGTTTTATACGCCGCTACTGACTAATCGTAAACACCGTCATCAGCACTGTAGAATTATCGTCCTGTTTTGAGTTTTCCACAAATGCTGATTGAAGCTGGATAGGCACTGTTCTTTTCTTTACCTAAAACTCGCACGAGCTTCGTATTTTTTTACCTCAAAACTCGATGGCTAAAATTTCGGCGGCCCCTTATTTAGTTTTATGAGAGCAGTTACTGGTCTAGTGTGACACAATTTGCAAAATCAAACGTTAGCCGTCGAGTTTTGAGAGGACATGCCTTAGATCAGTTTTGTTCTACCAGTCACGATGTCATTGTATATTGTGCCGCCACCAAATTCGCCTCACCCCTTGCTACAGTGCAGGGCTTAATGAGGAGCTTGGGCTACTGACAAGGAGGCTGAGACCTCTGAAACACGCGTGTATGGCTTCGGCATACCAATCTCGGGTAAGGCTCTGAATATATCCAAAAATTATAGAGGAAAGAACAGTTCGTGAGAAATTTTGTATTTCTTTAACCATGCTGAGTTGTAGAGATAGTCGGACTGTTGAGCTAAATATGCAGTTCCGCGTTGTAGCAATTCCGCCTTTTAGCAGAATTCTGAACAACCTAGAGTTTCGCTAGCATTCTATTTCACTTTGGATAGATTACTATCCTAAGCTGGCGGATTCAACCAATGGTTGTGAATTGGTGTATGTATGAAGTTATGTAAGCTAATAAAAGTATATGCTGTCTGTAGTCTCCATCTCATAAAATACTGCCTTATTATGTAAATCTTTAATTGCAACCCTCTCAGTGATGTTGATTGTATCTCGATTACTAGAAGAAGAATTCAATTGCTTCCAATGCGAATTTCATGGTCTGCTACGGAAGTCATGGTTTGGGAAATATTGACTTAGATTTCAATTTTCTCACTGACCTTGATCTTGTGCACTTGATGTAAGGTGTGTTGCATTTGCAGATCGGCTTTCAGCTCTATTCTCCTTCCCTGCAACTTCAGAGATAGAGTATTTGAAGCTGTGTATTATACAAGTGCATCTGCTATGCGCTATCTGTTTTGAAGCATGAGACCCGGAATTTCGTCTTACATTCTGCCTTCGAACTATAAAGAATTTAGAGCTTGTCCAACTTGTGGATAGCCATATCTTCTGATGCCCGTCAAAGCATGACAGCAGGAAACAGTTTTTTATAACAGGATAAGCTAACCAATGACATACGCACATAATCCATAAATGAGGGACTTGAATTTGCTAGAGCTTTCATTTCTATCTATTGATATTACAAGTCTACCCATAACGATGCTCGAATAATGCCACACTTTAGCTGTGGAGTTCATATAACTAGATGCAAAAGTATCTGTCCTTGGGTTTCTCATTTCCTCTATTGACTGCAATACTGTATCAAAATTTTACAAAGAGTTCTGTAACGAAACTATCCATGCTAACCAATTCCATACAGCACATGACTGCTGCAACGCGGAACTCCTACAATGTGGAAATGCAGCAACACAGACCTGTAAAGGTGCTTTCGACTTCTAATTCGCAAAAGAGACGAAACAGTATTATTGTATTGTTAGTCGAACAATTCTTGCTAGCATGCTGAACTTGATATTAAACTAGGCTACATAAGTGAGTTTGCCTGCACGAATACTTGTAGCATTTCCATCACATCTCCGTACATGTGAAACCCTGAGCGAATATTTCTCGGTAGTAACACGCTAAGCCGTTGTCCTTTGAATGTAAGTATACGAACTGACGATTGAATTCTTTCAACCTAATCGCCAAAACTGCTAGCATAAAATTATTTATCATTCACACGACCCGTCATCACAATTTTTATTGTGCGGATCCCAGTACTTTTAGCATTCAGTTCGTTGTTGGCCTTCTTCTTAAATGGCGTAGAATACTGATCAAACATGCCTCCTTGCAATCTCGAGGATAGCCTGGTCGTGGCGCTCCATAGGGCGTTCTTATTGACTGCCGGAGAGTGTTGGGGGTGGAGCTCAGCTCCAAGCGCGCTGTGACCGACATCAGAACCACTCGGCCACGGCGCTCTCCAATAGCATAAAAATGACCTGTAATTGAATTTATGAGCGCTACCTCGATAGTTTGAGCAGCTGAAATCACATAATGAAGGCAATCAATGTATGGTGCTGTATAGTTTTATACTAAAGAGAACAATTGCTTGCAGTATCGTTGTGACTAAGATCTTCATTTACATCACCCGCCCGAGTTTGGGGAACCTTTTGCGAATAGAGTAATCATTTTGCTAGGTATACTGACTCAAAGGCTACTATAAAATCGATGAATGTCTACCATTTGGCTTATTTTCGCATAGGATAAAAAGATTTCTAATCTATTGTTTTATAACCTCTCGTTTGAAATGTTAACATACGGTCTGCAAGTATGTTTCGAGTCTTTTCAAAGTTAATACCTTATGCCACTATTCTTCGTCGCCTTCCTTATCTATTAGAAAGGAGGCGGGTGCTACAAAAGAGGTTCTAAGGACTTTTCCGTTAGACAGCAACAAATGAATATGCGATCTCACTCGCTTGACAAGAAATTCTCATAGGAATGCTAGTAATTATGCGAAGGCACAAATCATTGGCTAGAGCGATGCGTTACAGGTATTTCAGAGCATCTTCTCATAGCACTGTAATATCCAAAACAGCAATATGTTTCTCTCCATAGCGCGTTTTTTTCTTACTTCGCTTATATTTCCTGCACTAAACTGCTTCTTTAAACTGATGTTATTCTTCCGATAGGACAAGTAGCAAAAAACTCAAAAGTGTGCTTGCTTCCTGAAAAAGCTCTTTTGCTAGCGCTGCAAGAGAATAAAAACATTTGTCTTTTACACCTCGCCGGACAGAGCTCTTTCTGTGGACTATTAGTGATTACTGATAGCGTGTTTCAACCGTTCCAGCGCTATGCTTACTTTCTAGAAGGACCGCTTAACTGCAGTTAGCAGAGAGTATAAGATCGAGTTTTAAGAACCGGCGAGCATAGTTACCGACTAATCTACGAGCTGGGAGCGGAGAAACCGATAGATGATTTAACGCATTAGACATGAAGAGTGTAACTTGCCATTCTATTGAGAATTTTTTCCCGCTTTGGAAAAAACTTTAGAAAGAACGATTAACTCATATACTACAATTTTCTTTACATGTTCATACGCTTTTCGTGCTTCTAGCGGATTATCGCGTGATAAAATGAAGGCGAATGGCAGATGTGAAACGTAATTTGATTTTGATTTGATCTTGCATTCTTATAAAAAAAAAGTGCTTTGAAAACAGGCTAACTATGGCTTTAGCCAGAGATTAAGCTTCCGAATGATCACTTCCCTTCATATGAAGAGTTCCTGCCCAAAGAATTGGGTCGAGTAGTCATTTGTCGCCCTGAAAAGATCAAGGCTCAAATGACGGCGATATTGTCTAAACGCGGGCAAGCCGAGAACTAAACATAACGTTTAAACTTCGAAACGTCTAAAACATTCTTGCAGCTGTATTTAATTGTAAACAAGCTTGAGATGCGACATGAGTCGGGTCAAGAATCAATGGTAAAAAATAGTGTTTCTGTAATTTCTAATGATCCTTTTGAACCATTGGAGAAATGAATAAACCATTGAAGAGTTTGTGACCGTTGGACGAGTGGAATAGACTTCACTATACGAAATGTGCACTACTACGTTGGAAAAAAAGTTTTGGAGTACTTTAATAAACATGCGACAACTGCCATGCATCATAGGAGTATCGCAGTTTCTATGGGGGATTCCCCTGCTCTGAAGGCCCAAATTTTATTTGTCTTTATCTTCTCTTTGTTAAGAGCCGCCGCTATGTCCAACGATACAGTCGAAATTCGTGATATTGCATTGTTATCGAAATCCGCAGTCCATGAAATTAACGAAGTTTAAGGGAAGATACTGAAAGTAAATCTCTTGCCACCGAATATGATGCGGTTTCCCTTTAGCTTTCTCATTATGTTGGATTTTGCGCGCCATCTTAATCATGCACTCCTTCCCCCCACCCGTCTATTTTCGGATCTTTCGGCGGACTTCTGTAAAAAGTTTTATTTTGAACATCGGTTGCCTTTTCTGTCAACACAACATACTTCACAGGCGTAAGAAATAAGAGTAGCTCATAGAAAACTCAAAGTCTAGCGAACGCCATTTCTGCTTAGCAGGAATTCGCTAGCAAAAATTTTTTGCGGCAAATGTTGTGCTTCGTTTCTTCATTGATTTTCTTTTACAGATTTTCTCTTGAAGATACAATTGTAGTTTCAGCTATTTCTGAGCTGTGAATATTCTGACTTTGAGGAAGTCGAGATTTTATGTCGCAGTATCAGGAATGAGAATGCTAGTACCGAATATAAGCAGCGCCACTTCCGGGATTGGTGCATATTCATAAGTTTTTCTTCCTACGGGCCTCCTCCACGCAGCTTCCTGTTATTTGATATTGGCATGCACTTAACATCATCAACCGTTTCCGTATGCTGCATATTAGCTGATTGTATCACAAGGCTTGCTTCAACAAATTTTGCTTTGAATTAAACGATTCAAAATCCCCGTAGTTCTCGGAAAAGTTAAAAAGCTGCCAAGGTGACGGTTAAATCTCAGTGCTGAGCTCGCCTTTACATTGTAAATCGTTATGTGAAGAAAATAGCAATCTCGCTCTCTGTTAGGTTTGCAATAGTTATATATTTATCAGCCCAAAATGGGTGTTCCTACGAACCTTGCGAGACTTCCGCATAATCCTGTTAAGATTTCGCTGGCTGCAATCTCGACAGTGCTGGGATGTGGAGTGATGCCTTCTGGTCAAGGTAGTAAAAAGGAGATTATTTTGATAGTAGAGATATTTTCAACCTTGCCTATAAGCTCATAAACTCCTATACCGTCATATAATCGATAAATGAAAATAAAGATGAAAGGCGCTTAAATCTTGTAGATTAGCGCTCTTTCCTGTTGAGCTGTTACAAGTTTGATGGAAGGTTCTTGGAATGCGAAGTGGGAAAGTTTCAATTGTTTAATGCTTCAGTAAATCCCAAGACCGACTATCTATTAACCTCGGCATAGTTTAAATAAATGAATAGTTTCTTTTGTTTAGCCGTTCCGAGGTGTTATTGATGTTATTTATTGAATATTAGCGAAGCATACAACAATACAGTCAGTAATGCAGCTTGAACACACATTATTCGAGGTGGCTAACGTTTCGGCGGGTCGCCTTCGTCAGAGCCTGGAAAGATCACACTGATCCACAATCCACTAAGTCAAAAACCTCCATAACCCTAGCAGAAAACGTTAGAGATGTGTTTTGGATCGCATAATAAAAGCTTCATTTTGAAACATGCACCGTTTTCTTGATATTTGGGTCTATCATTTATTAATTGGAGACCAGCCGCTTAAGGTCAGTGCATCAGTGGGCTGTGCCTAACTCGGGCCGGAAGGATCAGCCTGAGGTATGGTTCGAGGTCACGCGTAATTACGAGGCACTATTCTTTTCGGTTCATTTTTGGGCCTTTGCTATGTATCCAAAAGGCTTCTAAGGTTTTACGTGCAGAAGTTCTTGATACCTCTGCGAGGATTGTGAATTTGAAACCGAACATTACTCCTGCATGTGTTTGGTCCCTTTGCGTGCCTAGTGGGGTTTTTGGATCAGAGTTGCGTAAGCCAACTAGGGTGACCTTTTACACGTAGGGATAGTGGTCTACCCGTTTCGCCAATGTACTCATCGCTTCATGCCTCGTAAGAAATTAGAACCTAATAGCACACAAGACTGCATAGCTTACATTTTACTAATACAGCGGATATGGAAAACATCTTGACGTGAAAACGATTTTGTTGCTTATAATTGAATAGCATTCAAACTCAAAATGCTTCATTGTAAGTATTTTAACTATCGGCTAATATGATCAAAACTTATTATTATATCATTTATTCTAGTTTATATGCGTATTTATTGTAATGCTAGTGCCTTTCTGGTACCTGCACTATTTTCGCTTTCGTTTAATGCTATGTATTAATGTGTTGCTAGTCATTATTGTTAGGAGGCTTCTGTTTTAGTACTTGAGGTCTTTTTTCAACTACTTAGTAGAGAAAATTGATGGGAGCGTTTATTCAAGATTAAGTAAGGTGCGCACCTTTGCTTTTTCTTTTTTTTTTGCTATTCGTGAATTTCCAATCTGCTTTCATCAAGAAGTCCAGATTTCAACCCATCACGTTGTGCACTTGACGTAATCATCTGCGAAACACTAACTAGCCGGCACAGAAACGCCAATTTATTGCTGCTGCAATGCTGATATATATATATATATATATATATATATATAAAGGATAAAAAGCTTTCGGCGTTAATCAATCCCTGAGGGATGCGCCATGCATTCGACTTCAATTTTTAACTTCGTTTGAGGTGATTGAATGCACATCTGGCCTTTACAATGACTCGCGGTGGCCTCCCGCTGAACCGAGTCAGTGCTGCTTATCCTCCCAGACAAGTCTGAGACCTGTCTGGTACCAATTTACCGACCCCGGAGGGATGGATGGCTTGGTGAGCCATGAGCGCGAGATCGAACCAGTGACCTCGTGTGCGACGCAGGGCACCTCTAACCACTGCGCCACATGCGCTCTATATATATATATATATATATATATCGATTGATCGAAGATGTTTGTCTCAAAGCATATCACAGCTCAATTTCAGTTTCCACCGACAGTGGCAATTGCCGAGAAGAAAGGCGATCCAAATGGACCCGATGCCAACATTCGAACCGCTCTATTCACTACATTTTGCCACATCATCCTCGACCAATTCGCCATGATGATATTTGTGGTCTGCAAAGAATTTCATGAAAAACAAATTTGTTCAAAAAGGAGCGAAATCCCAACCGAGAGAGCTCCTAAATTGTCAAGTGTGTGCCGTCAATAGCCGTGTTTGCCACCATGCCGTTCACTGGCATATTACACTTTCCCTCCATATTCATTAGCACAGTGCAAGTTCCCGTCATCGTGTTGCCAAACGATTATGCAATAGGTCTCTGCCATTTGTCTGGCGGGTCCGTCTGCAAGAAATTATGTTTTCACATGAAAGCATGTTCATTCATTACAAAAGAAAGCTGATCAAACCATAGACACTTCTGGCCGCTGTTTTTCTACTAATAAAAGACTCTCAAACTACTATCTGCCATTTTGATTACTTCATCTTTATCAAAAGCAAAAAGATTTTTTTGAAAAGTAGCATCGTTTCAAGGTTTACATTTTAGAGTCAATACGATAGTTCTTCTTGTACTTTAAAGATTTCCTGGCACTTATTTGAAAATTGTTCAATCACCTAAAAAATCAAACACATTTTTTCAGACTAGTAATCACATTTTTGTTTTCCAATGTCTGTTACACCTGTGCCGGCGAACTCTCAATGGGTTGCTCAATGTAGGAGACTCACGCATCTCTTCTGGGCCAGTAACCATTGGGCAATTCATTGGTGTGTAGCTGATATCAACAGTGAGTTGACTCAAGATGGTTGAGATTACAGCATCGGGCAGGAGAGCGCTACGACCTTGGCGTTCAAGAACATCAATGATCTGGAAGATAAAATGCAGTGTTTATTGGTAAAATTGATAAGAGAATGTTTTCCATTAGATCACATGAAAATAGTCAAATATGAAAGCAGTTTGAGCCTGAAGTAATGTTGAAAACTTCAGCTTGCCTCCCACGCCTTTCTAGAGTTCGCCCAAAAAAAAAGGTTGGAATTTATGATTTACAAACTTACTGTCTGCATTACAAGACGTTGCACAAATCCCTTGGCGCCCTCCTCGGTTGTTGCAATACCAGAGAACCGAACAGCATTTGTCGCGCTAGTGTAAACCATGTTAACGGGCCAAAGTGGTGAAGCCCGTGACGGTGAAGGTTATATTTCTCACTGTAACGAAAATTTGTAGGTTGCATGGTGCACGATCAAAAATGAATTATCATATTAGATGTTTTATAACAATTTCCCCCTTCTCATTGAAAATTCAGCATCGCTCCATCAGAAACTTCTGGTTACATGTCTATTTAGTCAGGATGCTTCAGATTTATTCATTTCAATTAGAGTTTACGAGCTTATAGGCAAGGTTGAAAATATCTCTACTATAAAAACAATCTCCTTTTTACTACCTTGACCAGCAGGCATCACTCCACATCCCAGCACTGTCGAGATTGCAGCCAGCAGCGAAATCATAATAGGATTAACCGGAAGTCTTGCAAGGTTCGTAGGAACACCCATTTTTGGCTGATAAATATATAACTATTGCAGACCTAACAGAGAGCGAGATTGCTATTTTCTTCAGATAACGATTTACAATGTAAAGGCGAGCTCAGCACTGAGATTTAACCGTCACCTTGGCAGCTTTTTAACTTTTCCGAGAACTATGGGGATTTTGAACCGTTTAATTCAAAGCAAAATTTGTTGAAGCAAGCCTTGTGATACAATGGGCTAATATGCAGCACACGGAAACGGTTGATGATGTTAAGTGCATGCCAATACTAAATAACAAGAAGCTGCGTGGAGGAGGCCCGTAGGAAGAAAAACTTATGAAAATGCACCAATTCCGGAAGTGGCGCTGCTTATATTCGGTTCTAACATTTTCATTCCTGATACTGCGACATAAAATCTCGACTTCCTCAAAATCAGATTATTCACAGTTGAGAAATAGCTGAAACTACAATTGTATCTTGAAGGAAAATCTGTAAAAGAGAATCAATGAAGAAACGAAGCACAACGTTTGCCGCAAAAAAATTTTTGGTAGCGAATTCCGGATAAGCAGAAATAGCGTTCGCTAGACTTTGAGTTTTCTATGAGCTACTCTTATTTCTTACGCCTGTGAAGTATGTTGTGTTGACAGAAAAGGCAACCGATGTTCAAAATAAAACTTTTTACAGAAGTCCGCCGAAGGATCCGAAAATAGACGGGTGGAGGGAAGGAGTGCATGATTAAGATGGCGCGCAAAATCCAACATAATGAGAAAGCTAAAGGGAAACCGCATCATATTCGGTGGCAAGCGACTTACTTTCTGTATATTCCCTTAAACTTCGTTGATTTCATGAACTGCAGATTGCTGTGAAAGACCATATTTTCGATAACAATGCAATATATCACGAATTTCGACTGTATCGTTGGACATAGCGGCGGCTCTTAACAAAGTGAAGATAAAGACGAATAAAATTTGGGCCTTCAGAGTAGGGGAATCCCCCATTAGAAGCTGCGATACTCCTATGATGCATGGAAGTTATCGCATGCTTATTAAAGTACTCTAAAACTTTTTTTTCCAACGTAGTAGTGCACATTTCGTATAGTGAAGTCTATTCCACTCGTCCAACGGTAACAAACTCTTCAATGGTTTATTCATTTCTCCAATGGTTCAAAAGGATCATTAGAAATTACAGAAATACTATTTTTTTGTCATTGATTCTTGGCCCGGCTCAAGTCACATCTCAAGCTTGTGGATAATTAAATACAGCTGCAAGAATGTTTTAGACCTTTCGAGGTTTAAACGTTATGTTTAGTTCTCGGCTTGCCGCGTTTAGACAATATCGCCATCATTTAAGCCTTGATCTTTTCAGGGCGACAAAACACGCCTACGCTGTCGTTCTTTGGAATAATTTTACAAACTAATGAGTGAACTCTTTGAACTCAAAGCTGAATTGTGTTAGCCTACAGATCACATCAATAATGGCTCTCAGCGTCGTTTTGAAAAAATGGCCCTTCAAATGCATAAAGATACCAGGTTTGAAGGATTGAATCCTGAGAATAGAAGTCTTTTTTTTGTTGTTGGTAGGTTCATCAATTCCATGACGTATACGAAATCGGTGAATGGCTAGGAGCTTGCTTATTTTTGATCTGACGAGAAGCACAATGCGAAGTGAACCAGACTAGCCACCCATGATGAGAAAAAAGCATTTCGGTTTTTTGAACGGTTCTTTCTAGAAAACTAGTGAAATGAGGTAAACCACTGGAGTTTGCGACCATTCCACTGATGGGATTGGATTTTACCAATCGAAACATTCAAAACTAAATTTTTTTATATACCTAAGAGAATTGAGTGGTGAGCAAAAACGCGGCCTCAGGCGGGAATCGAACCCACGTTTCATCCTATCCGGGGACGCGTGCTCTACGACTACATCACTGAGGCACATTTGCCCGATCACTCATTCTTCAACATCTCAATGTTAGCTATCAGCCTTTGACAAGTTTGGTCGGGTATGCGATTTCGTTTTATAAACCCAGTTGAGCTGACAGCTATTCTTATTACTAATACTCGACATTAATAGTATTTTTCAATGCATTTCGCCTTTAAATCTTTGAATTATAATCTTTAATTATTAAATTAATTTATTTGAAATTTTTAATTTACTAATTTTTTTCGGCACACGTCTTAGAGAAATCGCTCAAATGGACGACGTCTTGAACACTCACTCTGATGAGATACATGGAGCAGTTTCAACGGTGAATGAGGAAGCTTCTGTTCAACGCACGTCACTCGCATTCTTTAAATGTTCACTCTACTGAGTCATCATGATACCTTGCCAATCGCATAAAGTGTAAAATTTCTGCGCGTCACGACAATACTTGTGACTCAAACGCAGTTGCTTTTCCTACTACCAAATCTGATACGCTTTCCCTTTCGCTTCCTCATTTTAATGATTTTTAGGTGTCATCTTCATCTTCGTCTTTTTTGAATCCTTAGCGGGATTCTGTAGAACTTTACTATCGGTCGTCTTTCTCGTCACATGACATATTTTATATGCGTAAAAATGTGAGAGGTTTATGAGAAACTGAAGATTATCAAACGCTTACTTTGTTTTATTCCAAGTTCGTTGCCAAAACCTTGTTTTCTGGAGCAGATGTTGCGCTTTGTTTTTGTCGATAAGTACTTCCTCTATAATTTTGTCTCAAAAGTACAATTGCAACTTCGACGTTCTCTCGATTACAAATAATTCCACTCTGGGAAAGTCGGGACTTTATACCTCAATTTCAGGAATAGATTGTAGGAACCAAATAAAGCACCTCCCTCCCAAAATTGATGCATTCATTGGAGTTTTCGTTGCAACAATCTCTTCGTTGTTTCCTAGTATTCAGCACTTGACATGCATTTAACACCGTTCCAGTGTGCTCCGCAGTGATAGATTCTTTTATAGTGACAATTTTCGCTTCGGGCCAAGCGGTTCGAAATCCTTATGAATCCTGAAAGAGGTAAAAAAGCTGCCAAGACAACATTAAATGCTGAGTGCCAAATCCCTTTACATTGTGAATCGTCCAGTACAGAAAGTTAATTTGAAGATAGTTCGGTCTTCACTATTTGTATTTCTATCAGCCAAAGATGAGCATTCATAGAGACATGGCGGGACTTCCGACCAATCCATTACGATACCGCTGTTGGCCATAATCTCGACAGTTTTAGAATGTGGAGTGATGCCTGCTGGTCAAGGTAGTGAAGAGAAGATTGTTGCTATAGTAGAGATATTTTGAATCCTGCACGTAATTTCATGAAATCTGGTGAAATGAATCATCCAAAACGTCATCACTACTCATCAGACAAATAAAGCATCTTTTGATGGAACGACGCTGGATTTAAATTGAAAAGGAAGAATTTCTCATCATAAATGCCCGATAAAGTAACTCATGTTTGATTGTTCACTGCGGAAACTGTGCAGTTTCGTTGCAGCGCGTAATAGAACCTTCACCGTCACGGGTTTAACAACTTTACCTGTTGCCATGGTTTATACTAGCGCAACGAATACTACTCGGGTTCCTCGCATTGCAACTAGTGAGGCGAGCGCCAGGGGATTTGTGCAGCGTCTTGTAACACAAACGGTGACTTCGCATACCTTATATTTCAAGTTTTTGTTACAGAATTTTGTAAAGGATAGGAGGCATGCTTTAATTTTTGAAATGACTTAAGCCTAACGGTGTTTCCATGCTTTAGTTTGGTTTAAAACATTTCAGATGGACTTTACCAACAAGCACGGTAATTGTTCTTCAGGTTTTCGATGTTCTCGAACGCCAAGCTCGTAGCGCTCTCCTACCTGATGCTGTAATCTCGGCCATTTTGGGTCAACTTACTATTGAGATTAACTACACACTAATGAACTGCCCTATGATTACTGGACCAGAAAAGATGCGTGAGATTTTAACATTGTGCAATCATGTGAAACAGACATAAAAAATGGGCCTTTTGCATTGATAAAATGTGCTCACTATTCTGGCTTGAATGAACAATTTTTGAAGAAGTAATAGGGAATATCCGAAGTATAAGAAAAACTATCGTATTGGTATTGAGATTAAAGCCTTCAAAACGATGCTATTTTCCAAAAGATATTTTCCATATGAGAGTTTTCTTTTTTTTTCTTGATAATAATGAAGTATCGGACATGACAGCTAATACTTTGAAGGATCTTGAAAATAGCAGAAAAGCGGTGGTCAGAAGTGTTTTGATTTCCTCAATTTTTCCTTGTAATAGAAGAATTTGTCATTATATAAGAAATAGTGTCTTACAAAATGGCCCCCAGACAAATGTCAGCGACCTATTGCGTAATCGTTGGCAACAAGGTGACGGGAGTTTGCACCACAATTATGATTATGGAAGGAAAATGTAATATGCCAATCCTCCCATGGTGACGGTAGCGGCCATCAACGGCACACATTTGATAGTTTCAGGGACTCTCTCGGTTGGAATTGCTTTATTTATAAAACTTTGTTTGTCAAAAATTCTTTGTAGACCACAAATTTTATTATGGCGAATTGGTCGAACGCGATGTGGCAAAGTGTAGTGGACAGAGCGGTTCGAATGTTGGCGTCGGGTCCGTTTGGAGCGCAATTTCTCTCGGCAAGAGCTACCGTCAGTGTAAACTGAAATCGACCTGTGAAGTGTTTCAAGCCAAAAATATCTCATAAACCGATATATGTTACAGCATTGCCTGGCAATAAACTGATATGTTGTTTAGGTGTTGAGTAGTCGGAGTACTGCAAATAATGATCGTACTCAAAGCTTCTCCAGAGAGCAGTTTGGAAATTTACGTTTAACAAATCATCGGAAGAACTCTCTTTGCTCAACTTCGCAAAAACTTTGCCATCCATAGCTGATCTAGCTGATAAAGGACCTCAGGGACGAGGAAAAAAATCATACAACATTAACAATAGAGAGCACAACAATACACAATGAAATGAGGAAAGCGAAAATAGCATTAGCAAGCGTAAGATAGTATCATCACAATAAATAGACATAAATAGACCGACGTGTTATCTACACTGAGGTTTGTTCAATCTGAATGCAATCCGACACTCAGGCGCAAAACGATTTTCATGTTGAAGATGTTTTCCATATCTGTTGTAAAAGTCGATTAGTGAGCCTAGAAATCAAATTCAGAGCTTGAGTGCCACTAGATCAATAAGAACTGTTTGTTTGTGAGGATGTTTTGCCGTATCTGCCGTGGAAATCGATAAGTTATAATAAAGTTGGAATTAATTTAAATTTTGTAAATTATCGGTCTCCCTGTGGAGCTGCTGCAAGCCTCGTGAAAGGCCTCTAGAATTTGAAGTAGGAGAGTTAGATTGTTTAACTTCCCTATGTTCCCTTCATTATAATTGCACTCACGTGACTTATAGTCGTACCTGTCAGAGACTGATGAAACGCTTTGAGTTACGTCCATAGTTCACGCAAATTCTCAGACTATTGTCAGTCATCAAAGCTCTATTGCTTCTATGATGACAATGGGCTGTTATGATGTAGGAACAAAAACCACTGATAAAAGTTCCAGTTTCTTCTATTGAGAACGTATTTTCCAAAAGAAAAGTCCGCCACGATGTAGATGCTTGATTTCCAAAATTTTCGCTGCGTGTGACCTGTATTAGACCATTTGGAGCTTTTTGGAGTGGCAAGTGCATGAAGTGACTTCCTCTTTTGTCCTCACACATACAACTCGCTTAATTACCTTTTGTAACTTGTCTCTAACTTGATTGACGCTGACTCTGAGGATAGTTCTCAAGAATTTCTCAGCAAGAAGTTTAAGGAAAAGTCACTTCGTACGAACTAATTCTTTAACCATTTGTGATTGTAAAACGAAAGCCAGTATTTCTTCCTTTCATCTCAGGTGGATTTCGTGTGTTGGAATTCGATTTTTTTTTCCTTTTCACTGTATTCATCTTGCTGACAACGAACAACCATATTGCGTGACCTCTATTAGACCATTCATGTATTGTCGACTTAGATCGATCCGGTTTCAAGACAGACAAGACGCCGGAACGCTACCAGAAGAAGACTTCTTTCCAGTCTTGTATCAAAAATTAGCTAGAACCTGTTATCGTAACAATGAAATTATTGACTACTCATGACAAGATCAAATTGAGAACGGTTAATACAGAAAAGAGGGCGCCGTGACCGAGTGGTGATGCGCGTCGGCGCTCGCGAGCTGAACCCCGCTCCTCAACCCTCTCCGGGGTCAAAAACGACCACCCTATGGAACGTCATAGCCAGGCTATCCATGAGATTGGAAGGAGACTTGCTCACTCAGTATTTTACGACGTTCAGAAAGAAGACGAGAAAGCGACATTGAATGCTAGAAGTAGTGGAATCCGCACAGAGAAAAAACGCTTTGAAGACGGATCAGTAGGGTCAAGAAATTACAGATATACCATTTCGGTGACCAGCCGAAAGGAGCGCAATACAGGAGTGGACGAAAAGCACTTTTGCAGGAAAAGGACCTTTTCACAGTCGTTTATTTCCCGGCGATACACCTTAAATTACAGCTCATGGACAAACCGTGTAGATATCAGGGATAGACCATGAGAGATGGTATTTTTAGACGTATTTTCATTATATATACATAGGCTACGCTAACAAGATTACAAATCATGTATGGTACGCCAGGGCCATACACAGGTGTTTTCGGAGGTTTCGGCCTCCTGGTCAGTGACCCCTGCCCCACATTAAGCCCTGCATTGTAGCAAGGAAGGACCGTATGTGGTGATGGCATAGTGTACAATGACACTGGTCCATCACCACTTTTCAGTCGATGGATTTCGGCTGATAGACCAAAATTAATCCATAAAATCGACTGTTTTCAAAGCCTCGTAATAAACATTCAAAATAATTTCATAAAAAAAAGAATGTTTTAAGCCTAAACGAGGTTTATACGCCAGGGCCATACACCGGTGTTTCGAAGGTCACTAACGAGAACGCCGAAACATCCGAAACATCGGTGTATGACCCTGGCGTACCAGCCTCGTTTAGGCTTGAGACATTCTTTTTGGAATTATTCTGAATGATTCAATCTGATAAGGATATGATATATTTTGAGCCATAGGTCTAGTGCTATATAGGCGCCTATTTCGTCCTATTGGGACTCATCAGTAGCACCCTCCATTTTGAGCGGGTCTGTAAAAAAGCGGTCGATAGCAGAAGTATTATTCTGAATGTTTATTATGAGGTTTTAAAAACAGTCGATTTTATGGATTATCCCTGATGGTCATTGTTGAGCCGTGAATGTGGTCTTAAGATAACACTCAAAAAGCATGATCATACACAAATAGCAGTAAAGAGCAATCAAATGTACAACATTGCCCATTTAGTGATATCTTTCACTTGATGGCGCGTGTGAAGAGCACGTTCGCGATTCCTATTTATAAGGGGCCCTCCCACAGAAGGGATTGGCTTTGACGAAAGGCACTGTGCAACTGGCGAGGCTGCCAAGGCCGTAACACGTGTATTGCGCTGTATAAGTGCTCATAACAGGCCACGTGCACGGCTAAAAAATAATTACCAGGCATAATGATGTGTACGATCGACCAGTCCCTGAAAAGTGGGTGCTCGTGGCGCAGTGGTCAAAGGTGCTCTGCGCCACTTGATCGATCAATAGATGGCTCCATGCTCGGTCCCGCGGTCAAAACTCATCAAACCTTCCATCTTCTGTATCGGCGAATTGCTATCAATTTGTCTGAAAGGATTTTTTTACCTTGGAGTATGTCCACACATTCACTCTATACGCAACGTTGTAAGGGTGAGTGGGCTAATATCAGCCCCACACTTCCAGTTGCCAACCGACTGACCCGAATACTGAGTAATTACAAGCGGTTTTGATTCAATGAAAGCAGTCTATCATTATTTCCAAAAGCAAGTTGATCGCTCTTGACAATACCACAGTGGCTCTCGAAGTGCACTGAACGCGAAAAATCTTATTTATAATATCGTCTTTCACAACAAGATGAAACAAACCTTTCTTTCTTTATCGGGCTGCCATTCCCTTCCTCAGAGCAGTAGGTGACTCGGTGGTATCTCCTTTTTCGGAACCTTGGCGTAATGGCAATTAAAATTCAGTTTAAGTGTTTGTACAAAATTCTACTTATTAAAGAAAACCCACCAACGAAAGTCCTAAATGAGAGATAGTCATCCATGTGTTCTGCACGCAGTGCCAGCATCATACATTACTCAGACCACATGTTCAATCTCAGGTAAAGCGCTATATCACGTGAAATTCATTCACAAACGTTCCCAACAATTCGAGCGCTTTTTTTGATTTTTGCTTCAGGACTGTGAGTATTACCTCAACAACGTCGTCGTTGTACACTTGTGCCCTATGTATATATAGAGAAATCCTACTAGGGTTGGAGAGTTCAGAGCACTTCAATAAGCATGAGATCATTCCCATGCATACCAAAGCAATATTACAGTTTTCTATATAGGATTTTTCCACCGACGCCTACATATTATATTCGTTCTTATTTCCACTTTGTTACAAGCTTCCAACATGTCCAACGATACAATCGAAGTTCGTGTTTTATTGCGTCATTACTGGAGAAAGGGTCTTTAACAGCGAACTGCAGTCGATGAAATCAACGAAGCCAAAGGGGAAAGCACAATAAGCAAATATTTTGCTGGACACTGGATTCAACGCTTTTCAATGTCGGAAATCTTGAGCTCGAAGACAAGCCTCGTTCAGGACGTTCGATTTCAATCGCTCGATGAAGTCGAAGGAGTATGTAAGAGTTCGTTGCTTCGAAGTCGAAAGAATGGTCGACTTCGACCAGATTTAATAGTTGACGGACCGATAGCAGAAAGTCGCAGAAAACGGCGGCCATTATTTCGAAGAATATTCACTATTATTTTTGAAATTCACGCATGAATTTTCAATGTTTTACAAGTGCCCCAGAACTTCCTTTTCAACAAAATATGTTAAAGTTTCGACTCTCAATATGTAGCAACAATAGTTCAGTAACAAAGGGCAGTCAGGCGAACAAGCAGGGTTCTGAAAAGGTTTTAGTACTACAGACCCATCCACACAATTACAAGACTCACTGAAGTTCTACACCGCTCTGCCTCACTTTCATCGATCTGAGAAAGTCTTTGATTCAGTGAAAACAGAAGCCGTCATAGAGGCTCTGCTTATCCATGGTGTCTCCACTCGGTACATAATGGTTCTCCGTGAGCTATATAAAGATTTCACGACCAAATATTTCTATTCTACAACAATATCACCATCGACGCAAGAAGAGGAGTTCGACAAGGCGATACAATTTCGCCAAAATTATGCACTGCCACCCTCCAAAACGTCATGCGAACATCAGAATGGGACGATGTGGGAGTGAAAATTGAGGGTCGGCAATTAAACCATCTTCGCTTTGCTGATAATATCGTCCTCATAACACCAATCATCAGCCAAGCGGAGCAAATGTTGACCGACTTCGGCAACGCCTGTGGAAAGATTGGTCATCAATTAAATTTGATGAGAACGATGTTCATGAGGAGCGGATGGGTTTTGAATGCCCCATCAACGCTCAACGGAACGAAAATTTTCAATTCTCCAGTTATGTCTATCTAGGTCCTGAAATCAATTTGATGAACAACCTAGCTCCAGAGTTGAACAGAAGGACACGAGCGGTTTGGGGAACGTTCAAGAACATCAAATGTAATGAAGAGACAAAATACATCCAACTCCGTGTCCACCTTTTCGACTCGACGATTATTCCTGCCCTGACATATGCAGCAAAAACCTGGTCGCTACGTAAGCAAAATGAAAGATTAGTTGCCGTTATTGAGCGCGCAGTCGAAAGGTTGATGCTAGGAGTGACCCATATTTCGCAAGTGAGAGAAGAGAAAGGATCCGAAATTTCGATCTACGCCGACGATCGAAGATCAGAGACGCCGTTCTACCCGCCAGGATATCGAAAATAAGATGGGCCTGACACGTAATGCGCTTCGACGACAACCGATGGACGAGAGCTGTTACCGACTGGATTTCTCGGGACATCAAGCGCTATACAGGAAGACCACCGACCGTTGGTCCGATTTCTTTACGAAAGCTATAGAAAAAGATATGATGCTCAGCGAATCTCTAGAGCGGGAGGACCCACTGGGCTACTCTTGCACGCGATAGGGAAAAAATGGAAGTGTTGCTGGTACCCGCTCGAGTCGCTCGACGATCAGCGGGACGACAAGCGATACAGGTGAATATTCAGTGGGGCTTGGTGCGGTAGACGCACCAGGAACTGTTTGGTTCACTGGATCTTGGGGGGTCAAGTTGAGGTACCGAGTTGATGTGCCTAGGCTGTCGAATCGGTTGAGTTGCGACTCTGTGGTTGCCTTGTGGTTGTGTCATCCCCTGTATCGGGCGCTGTGTGCGCGTCGATCGTACTGAGCGGTTTGGCCATGCTAGTCATACATTGGCGGTAGTGCAGAAGTGATTACTAGTTTGTAACGAACAACGAATAGGTATATCCCGTATATAAAGAGTTTGTATAAACGAACAACCCAAAAGTATAAACATTAAAATGGCAATAGTGAAACACTATATGCACAATTATAAGGTGGTCACATGACAATGACTTAGCAGGAGTTTAAGATAAGCCAACGGCGCAGGTATATTGGCCTAAGTATGCTCGTCCGCCAAGAGCTGTTGGCATTTGCTTGAGCACCATTCTCTGTGGGACTCCATCATCTTGCTCGTCTTTTCGTCTTTCAATGACTGCGTCTTTCGAGGTTGCCTAAGCAATGAGTTGTGCTATACTGTCTCTGATTAAGTAAAGTAATAGAAAAATAGCAAAGAAGGTGATTGAGTTTCTATAACATTGGTGTTTTATCATGCAGGCACAAAATGGTCTATCTGTTGGTTAACGTACTCGACCACCTGACAATGTAATGTGCTTGTTGAAATTCTTTGATTTCTTTTACGCAACTGCGTTCTGTTGGAGTATCGAAATTTCAAGCATTGTCAAGCGGGAGCCACGGCTCATGTCCGGAACGGTTGTATGACAAGTGCAAATGTGAAGATACTCTTGAATCTACTCTCACATTAAGAAGAGTGAGCCTCTCCCTTAGAAAGTGCCTGAAAAATAGTGGCTAGGGTAACCAGAAGAATGTTTCAAGAAAGTTCATCGAGTACATTACATTTTCAATCGCTTTCAATAACATATTTACTGTTTCGATAAACCGATCACGCATGGCGATACTAAAAGAAATTAGCCTGTAAAATACAGCAAAATGAAGGCCCACTAGGCTGGTTATAAGAGAATGTCTACGAACAGAATATACTGTTACTCATACTAAAAACCATCATTGCGTTTCTCAATTTGAGCTCGTCAAAATCAGCATTTAAGTACTTCAATGTATAAGAAAATCGCAGTAGTGTTCTTTCTCTATTGGCTAAAATTCCCTGACTCATCACAGTGTCCCAACGAATGAGGATAGAGAACATTGTGGGGAAACTGTTCGTCGTTTGGCTGTTCAAATGGAAACAATGCGGAACTGCTTATTCAGTATACATAGCACTCAAACATTTGTCACAAAAGAGCCGACTTTCATCAGTGTTGCTGTTTTCAGTTTGTCAGTCGTGCAAAGATTTCTCACAATATTCTACGCTCGAAGCAAGGAGTTCTCTCCAACACATTTCGATTGAGAAAAATCATTGCATGCCTTGCCTACAAGTACTGTGTGACTCGGTAAGGCTTTCAAAACATTTCGCGCTTGCAAAATCCCGAGTGAAAGGTTTTTCGAATAACACGTCCACGTCATTGTCTTGCCAATATCAACTATGAGAACTGATGATGGAGTACCTTCATAACCCACTGGTGAGCGTGCTGGAGAACTAACAAGCACTCATTTATGCAAGCAAAGAAACTATGCGCGTTACAGCGGCCGCAATCAAAAAGTAACAGCTTGCCGATGTTTAACGATGTGTATCGTTTCTATATGAGAGAGCGTTCTCCGGTACCTAGTGAACATCACTATAGGTTATCAATATTTTGCTCTTACTGATGAGCTTATGTTATGAATCTTGATTTAGCTAACATTTTAACGGTTTTGCCTTTGTCAGCGCCACGATGATTTGAGTCGAGTGTCCACAATAATTGATTTTTTTGTTATCTTGGCCCCCACATCCGTCACATTGAGATGAATTGAAGTTTGAAGCATTTATTGCACAAATAAAGCTATAATTGCCCTTCCGTACATAAATACAGTCGTACATCGCGCTTAGTAAGCAGCAATCCACATAAAATGACCATTTCTGCTCACAAATTCTTTGAGCAGTTTCATAGAAACATTGGTTGAAATTTGCCAGTCTAGTGCAAGATTGTATTCGATCGTAAAAAAAAATGTTGTGGCAAACTTTTCTTCGCTCAACAACTTAACTAGAACATCACGTTACTGCTACAACACGGAACTCCTACAACGGGGAAGTGCAATAAAAGTAACTGCATACCACGATAATGCTTATTTAGCTCCGCTTGGAGTTCATGAAAATTCTATAACACTGCCGGCAATTCTTCACTCTGGAGATGCTTTCGATTTAGCATCTGCAAAAGAGACGAAATAGTATCACTACATTGTTGGTGGAACAATCTCGGTAAAATATTACATTTGCGATGAAACTCGGCTACAAGTGCAAGGCCGTCCACAAGGAAACGTGAAACATTTTTCATTAGATCTCCTTACCTGTGGAACACTGATCGGATAGCTTTTAGAAGCGACATGCCTATGCTATCGTTATCTAGATAGTAATTGTGCGAACCTGGCGAGTAGACTCTTCTTACCTAATCGCCGATTTGCTAGTGTACAAATGTACAGTCATTGATACTAATGAGCGCCCCTTGATCGTTTAAGCATCTGAAACCAAAAATGAAGCCTCGATGTTCTGCGCTGCATAGTTTTATGTAAAAGGCATTTATATATGCCTCAGAGCAGTTTTAAAGAAAAACTCCTTCAATTACACGAAAGGCTCAGGTTTGCGGGAATCATTCCTAAACAATGCGGTTTTTTATGTTAGCAGGTGAATCGACTTGGAGACAACGAAATTGATGAATGTCTAATTGATTCGGAGGCTTTCAACCAACTGCTTTTATGATTTCACTTTCAAAACATTTGGCATATAGCCTGCGAGAATGCTACAAGCTTTTTAAAGATTGATATGTTACGTCGCCTTCGTAGATTACACGCGTTTCAGCGGTATCGCCATCATCAAAACCTTTTTCAGAGCCGCTCGCCCCGAACATAGAGATAAGGCGATGAAGAATAGTACGCTGTCGGAAAGATTAATCTTGGTGGCCAATGTACCTACAGTCGATGCCTAGACTGGTGCAATTAATGTATATACCTTTCAATCGACTGTTTTTGAGAACCTCATGAAGTGGACGTCGTAAAAAGTGTGACTGAAATGGCACTGAGCTGCGGCATCCTGAAACACCTCCTAACCACGATGAGGCCTCATCGTGGTTAGGAGGTACACCGGGGCATCTGAACTCTCATCATGGCTACCCAAGCTGAGAAGGACTCCGACGTTTGAATTTGGAAACCCATTCGAGCATAAATCGCAGAGACCACCGTCTTAGTAGCTACTGATTGTAAAGCGGTAATCTCCCTTTGATCGAATATAGACCGGCGACTGCACTAATGTGGTGACAATTTGTGAAAGTCCGGTTAGGCTCATCACAGAACTCGAACAAAACCGCAAACCAGCATATTGTTATATGCTGGGGTCTGCACAATTTGTGAAGCTGGGGCGTCCAGGTATCCAAGTCAGTAAGTAAGCATTTTAGAACAAAAGCTCTAAAAAATCCGAAATGTTGCTTTTTCACAATAAGTAATCAGTTTGGAACACTTCGTATCTTAGAGTTTCCAACTAATCCTGAAATGAACGAAGTGGTAGATATTCATCATTTTCTTTACCTCAAGTGGTAGGCAGTCCTCTGATTACAAGGACGAGCTGTTTTCTGGACTTTTAAAATATATTCTTAGATTTCTTAAAACACTGCTTTGAAGCAAATACCGCTGCTTGCTATATGAAGGCGGCACTCTTGGAACATCGATCAGCCTCTTTTTGCGATATCAGCAAGCAGTTTGAACGATGAAGCGTTGATCTTCGATATCAACGATCGTTCTTCATACTCCAACAATTCGGCGATTGAGTTGTCGAAATACTCATTCGTCGGGTTGCAGAACTGCTACTTAAAGAGCGATGGTTTGGGTGTGTTACTCTTGATAAGCATTCCTTTAGAGGTCCGCAGGTAAGGTTTTGTTATGGAAAGCTGTTAGATCTACAATCAGCGGCATATCAGGCGTAGTCGAAGAAGGAAAAATTGTACACCAGCTACAGTATGTTAACAAAATCTGCCCGAAGCGGAACGTAATAAATCTGTTTTGCCCTTCTCGCAATGACAAAGCGGAAACATCGTCAGCAGTGTGGAATCATAGTCTCTGTCGTAATTTTTTTATGTACGACGAATAGAATATATGGCGTGCTGTAGCATTTCCGTGATGTTTCAGCTGAATTTCTGGAAAGAAAACAGCTATGTTACAGAATTCTGCTTAGTTGAAGATCTGAAAATCTGCTCAGTCGCTTAGAGATAATCAAAGAGTGCTCAAGAAAGACGCTTCCGCTCAGAATCACATCTTTTGTGGAGCAGCGTGCAGGTGTCCATGGCGGCGTGATACTCACGTGCAGCAGCACTGTCAATGGCCGGTGTTTGGGAGTTGGTTTCAGAACAGACAAACACTTATGCGAACAGTGGAGTGCTGAGTTGGAAATGTAAGTGAGAGAAGCATCCGCCTTGATGAGAAGCATCGAATTTTAGAAGGTGATTCATGATGCCTCAGCTCGGTGTCATTTCAGCCGCGCTTTTCACAACGTCCACTTCATTTTCTCAACTCGCTAATCTGCCAGTCCTACAAAAAGCAGTATTTACTTGTCTTATAACAAGATTTGATGACTTTGTAGTAATATTCCTGCAAGCATTTGAGAGCTGATCTCTATTCCTCTTCTCCATTTAAGAGGATTCTTGGAACCTTCTCACTCTCCACCTGTATCTTAATCCCTCAGTGTAATTCTGCAAGAGTTCTGACAATGACAAATCGGCCATTTCGGTTGACAGGAGAGATTTGAAAGAGGCCCGCAGCACAGTAATCACGAAATCTGATTTTTAGGAAAATATTCTGAAAACACTTGTTTTGGCTTGATCAATCGATACTTTCTTTTACACATTTTCTCTTAAAACATGCACTATGAAGCCGACGTTTTTTCGATCGCGAGTATTTTATTTCTGGGAAAGTCGGGATTTTATGCCACAGTATGAAAATGAGATGGCGGAAACCAACTTCAACCCGTCACACTTGCAGAATCGGCGCATTCGATGTAATTTCATTACTGAGGCTTTCAGTGTACCTATTCTCATTAAGAATTAAGCAGGCACACTTTACTCTAAATCAAACAGACTGTGATTTTCTGGTGTTTCCAGAAATCTAAGAGAATTGAGTGATGAGCAAAATATGACCTCAGGCTGGAGTCGAACCCGCGATTCATCCATACGGGGGCGCGAGTTACCACTACACCACTGAGGTACATTCGCGACACTACTCATTCTTCAACATCTCTATGTTAGCTGTCACCCACCAACCTTCAAAAGGTTTGGTCGGGTATACGATTTTGCTATATAAGCCCAGTCGAGCTGACATGCATTATGATAGGTAATACTCCAAATTTTTAGTGCTTTTACTGCACTTTTCTGTGTTATGATGTTTTATATATACCTATTTATACCTATGCCTAAATATATTTTATTTATACTTTCATATACATGTCCCATTGCGGACGATGAAGGTCACTATGATCCTCACCTGGGCGCGCCGTTCGGACGGTTACGAAGAGTGATGCGTGCTACTTTACGAATTTCACATAATTTTGTTCACGAGAAACATGGTCATCGAAAAATGATAAAACATCGCTGATGAGACTCTTGCGTGGATGATTTCAGCACGATTAGCGCTAATGCTCTTCAAAATCTTTCCTTTCCAAAGAAAAGAGCCATATACCAGCAAAGAGGATTATAGTACCAAGTGCTATCGAACAGTTTCCGAAATTTCTAATCTAAAACTATGCTTATTGTTTTAATTTTACAGAACGGTTTGATAATGAAAAAAAAATAACGTCCTGCAATCGCAATCCAATTTTCTAATTCGTAGCGGATTTTTTGGGATTATATGGTTAGGTTTCAAATCTTGTATATTTTTTGCTAGAAAAACTTCAATTCTCATTAAAAGGACTTCTGTCAACGTATTTCTAAAAGAATAACGCACAACTGTTTTTAAAATCGTGTTTCTGGAAATAATTTCTGATGCATATAACCGCATTTCAAGAATTGTGCACGTGAGTTTTTGGTTTTTCCTAGAAAAGAGCTATTCTATCAAAACATTGGCATTAATTCAATAGCTGAGATCAAGCGAATTTGAACTTCATAATTTATTCCTCAAATGGCTTGTTTTCTGCGCCGTGACAGTCGAAAAAGACTTTGTTTCACATTCAAGGAAAGAAGAGCAATCGACTGGGAAAAATATACCAACCAAAAAGATAAAAAGATACTCAAGCTCTAAACAAAGATTAGTTTTCTAAGCTTTTCTTCTCATTTTCAAAGATTCGAGAATTTCTTGACTGATAAAGCTTTTTTTATGAACAATCAATGATTGTTAAATAGCGCAAATCTCAACAGTTTAAAAGTCATAATTCATTTTTGGAGAAGACTCCTTGAAGCGCTGTAATGGTCGAAAGAAGAATGGGTTTCGCGGTCCAAAGGGTGGGATCTCACGACGTTGGCCCCAAGCCATCGCGCTTTCTTAAGCATTCCAGCTAACTGCGAAACGTAATCATCTTTTGACTGCTACGGGATAATGAGGAGTTTTTTATTGAAAACCAAGTAACTATGGGAGTAGTCGAGATTCAACCTATCGAAAATTCTTTGAAGCTAGTGAAAAAGCTTTGTTCAGCGAGAAATGCTTTAGTGTTAAAGATAATCTTATTTCTACTATTACAACTTGATAAGGAAACCATTCTGACAATGGAATAGACTTCCAAAATTGATAAGACTTCAGCTATCAAGCAATTCTTGGATCTCTTGAAAGAATCAGAAAAAGCGCTTCTCCCAAGAGGTCAAATTAGGATGCTGACAATGTAAGAGTTCCAACTTTCGAATCCAATATTTATTTGTCTGTTACAGCGCTACAAGGAGTCCTTTTTAAAGAAGTTTCTATGATTTGCCCTATTTAATGATTAAAAATTGCTTATAAAAAAACTTTATTCGGCGAGAAATGCTTGCACGTAAAACACAATCTTATTTCGATTGTTACAGCGCAAAAGCTGGTCAATTGAGAAATAATATATGATTTTTGAATTAACCTAATTGCATCGAATATTTACCAAAAAGTTTTACAAAAGTGAAAAATACGTTTTCACCGAAGCGCTCAAACAGAGTGGAGATTACGGAAAGAACCGTAACACTCCGTCTCTCGCGAACCATAGCTACCAACAAAGAATTTGAACGAAATTGCGCATTGATCTGAGAAATGGGAATCAGAACTGCACTCATAATCAAAAAGATATTGAGAAATATCGATTAAGGGAATTCTCATGCAATATGCAGCACTATTTTTGACGAAATTTTCATAGTTCTCCAATTTTCAGCCAGTGTGAAGAATTTATGTAATATATGTAGTGTGGTATATGAAAACTAAAAGAAATAGAAATCAAATTTGATTGACTTCTGGGTAAGTGCAAATGAAATATTATAAAAAAGTTCGATAAAGATTCTAAATATAGTCTTTTCATGACTACTTGGTTTTTCTCTTTGAAAATGTGGCCTATGGATAGAGCAACTACGTTATTTCCGGTACAGGTTGTCTTTTCGAAGTCTGTTCTATCATATTTGACCATTACTGACACAGAAACCTTACTTATTGACGGAAAAGGTATAAATTTAGAAAAATGCCACATTAGCCTTGGAGGAGGCTCAGGCAGCCTCCTCTTCTGACGTCGTGTTTTTGCTCACCACTCACAAAACTTTTTAGGCACATATAAACATGATAACACTGCGGAAAATGCAGTAGAAACACTAGAAAATTGAAGTATTACTTTCTAGAAACCTCAATATGATAGTGCGCTATTGTCACTCACATTTAGGTGCTACGTACTAAATCCGCTTCTGTCTTATGAACAATCTGATGCAACGAATCTAAAATTTGTTTTCAGTCAAGTCTACAATATTTGCTTGAATTTTCACGGGTAGAAATGAACACGGCAAGACATTCGAGTGATCTTTTTATGATTTCGCTGCTAGCCGCATTCTCGACAGTACTGGGATATGGAGTGATGCCAGCCGGACAATGTAATAAAGAGAATATTGTTGATTCACTATAAAAAATGTTCCCAACTTCAGATGGAAGTTTTTGAACTTCAATGAAGGCAAATATATGAAATATTTCTTCATCACTCAAAGCTCATTATAATCTGGACTTCTAATGAAGCAATTCGGTTTGATGAGAAGACGCGAAGAAATAAGCTCTAATTTTTTTCAGTATAGTAATTTGATCTTCAATTAATCAAGAAAAAAGTATGGAATATCGTTGCAGCAAGCACCAGGACATTCACCGTCACAGGATTTTCTTTGCCTGTTGCGATGGTTTACACAGGAAACAGCAGAATCTGCTCGAGTTTCTGGTATTGCGAGTGGCAAAGAAAGAGCTCGTGCATTTGTGCACCGTCTTGTAATGCAAACTGTAAGTCGATAGTGTTTCGATTGGTGTTTTTTTACGAATTTTGGAAATTGGAAGGTGAGCTTTAATCTTCTCACGTTTCATCAACCTCCTAGTGCTAACATGACTTGTATAGCTTCATATAATTTGACTTTAAATATTTTTAAATAAAGTGTTCAAAATGCAGCAAAAAAAGTTTGCCTAAAAGGTCTTTGATGTTCTCGAACGCCAAGCACGCAGTGCTTTACTGCCTGATACCATAATCTCAGCCATTTTGGATCAACTGAGTGTCAGCATCACTTACGAACCAATGGAATGCCAGGCAGTTGCCCTTAGTCTAGATGAAGAGGGTGAGTTTTTAACAGTTGACGTTCATTTTTTTGGAAGCGTACAGAACTGCTCTTAGTATTTTTCAGTTCCTTGATATAATAGAAAATATCTTTCTCAGAAGTGCATTATTTTGCAGTCGACATGATGGCAGCGGGTATGATTTCACAGCGCTGCATCATCGCTGACAACACGGTCACGGGAATTTGTACCTATGTTAAGAACGGGAAAACGAAGTGCTCGGAAACAAACGGGAACGTAAAATTAACGCCCGTTCCCAATAATACCACGACAATTTTAGGATCTCTCACGGTTTGGGCAGTCTTATTTTTTAACAATTTTGCTTTGTAAAGGAAAAATTCTGTGTAGACCACAAACTTCGTCATGGCAAATTGGTCGAGAACGATGTGGCAAAATGTATTGAACAGAGCGGTTCGAATTTTGACATCGGGTCCATTTGGATCAAATTTCTTCTCGGCATCAGCTATTGTCGGCGGAAGCTAAGAGCTATGATGTATTTGAAAGAATTTTTTTTTCGAAATGATATTAATGTAGCAATACGACTCCAATAAATTGGTGAATTGCATGAGTGTTGACTAGACAGAGTGAAGCAGTAATTACACTACAATATCCTAGGTTGTGAACTTCAATTTAGTGAATGCTTCAAAAGATTTGCACCTCACTCTACTCATTGGGTATGTTTACAACACCATTCCGTGATTCCGTATTAAAGCAATTTCGTATACTAGCCGCAATCTGTGGTTTCGATTAAGCTTGTGGACGGTGATCAATTGTGATAAAAAAATTTTTTGCATTTTGAGCACGATACTGTACTAGGTCAGAGTATTTCAACCACAATTTCGAAAACTATTTTTTCAAAAAATCACATCAGGATAGTTGTTTTACAGCATTATTTCGCTTGGAGTGCGATCACCCACATCCACTGTCACCCTGATTATGGTGTTAGCTAAGCGAGCTTCAGTGAGTCTTCCATTTCATTCTAGCGCGTGAAAGAGTAATCCAGTAGGTCCTTTTAGCTGGAGTAATTTTTTGAGTGCCGTATTTTTTTCTAAGTTTTGTGGCCCCCTCACATTCGCGCGATATTTTAGCTTTTCTTGTTAATTTCCTCTCCCTATGAATGTCAGCGCTGGCGCAGTGGTTAGAGGTCCTGCGCGTAACGCACAAGGTCTATGGTTCGACCTCGAGTTGATGGCTCATTATGCCATTCATTGCTTCCGGAGTTCGTGAATTGGTACCCGATTTGGCTAAAAGGATATAGCAGCAGTGACTCGATTCAGCAGTATATCACCGCGTACCACTGTGAAAGCTAGATATACGTTCATTCGTCTCAAACAAAGCAAAAAAATGAGGACGGTTGCATGGCGCTTCTTTCAAGGATTGATGAGCGCCGAAAGTTTTACCCTGTAAAGATATCATAAAATGCTGATCCAACTGATTCTCCTTGGATCTATTTCGATAAACGAACTAACGGTTCCCACGTGAACTACGCTGCACCGTTGAAGAGGTAGTCAAATCGCTACCCTCTTTCCTAATGAAACGTATCATTTCTCCCTCCGCTCTCACACCAGTAATTCTGTAGCTTCTTCCCAGGTTGTTGAAGTCGACTACAAATATTGGAAGGACATTTTTGTTATACTACCAGAATTAATATATTTGCTGGCTAGAAAGGCCACTTTGTTTAAAAATGCTATAGCTAAACCTCCAGCTTTGATATATTCAAAACTTCGCTTGAAAACCATGCTTCAAAACTAACACCGTTTACCTCGTTAGAGAAAAATTACTGCGCATATCAGCTGCTTCCGTCACTGTGGTTTTTGCTGGTTCAACGCTTAACATAGTACAAATGGTCCGAGTTTTGTAAACATCAATGAACGCGCATTAGCATTAAAACAAGATACACTATAATTTCCTCTTATTTATCCAAAACTTACACGAGATTGGTACTTCCTATTCCTCAAAACTAGACTAAAGACTCTCTTTCAAGACTAGAGTCTAGTCTGAGTGTGGTTCATTTTCCAAAATGTGTCACCAAGACCGGTGACCCTCGACCGAAGAATCATTAATATTTGATTCTATACACAAGAAATAGAAGCAACAAGCTGCTGTCAGTTGAAACAGTGTGAGAATAAACTGAGCCTGACTGGCTTCACTCGTGCCACTCGTTCTCGGCGTAAGTTTTCCATTCGTTTGATGTGTTAAATGTTGAAAATTTGCTGCAGTGATCATTGTGAGCTCAGAAAAATGCAGAACCAATTTGATGACTAAGGATAACAGCTAGGAATAAATGCGTAGCAAAAGTCAAACAACTCTAGATTGTCGAATCCTTCTCATAATGAATGCGATCATTAACCCCTAAGTGACAATGTGTACCAAATGAGGTACACTAATATTTGGAGGCCTCTCTAGTTGAAAAAAAAATTTCTTTTAGACACTCAGCAATCATTTAAAAGCTCAAATCTTTGCGATCCAAAGATGTGTTTGATTTTTGAAAGAGACTTTCTGTTAAGTTGTAGCACGAAAAATAAAATTATGTTTCACAATCAACTTGCTTTATTTGCATGGTTGGACTTCCATATGACTCATCACTAAAGTTTCACTCATCACTAGTTAGCCGAAATCTTGAGGAGTTTGATGATGTGACTGGTTTCTTTGATAGGTTATCTTAATACGCTGCAAGGGGAAAAGAAATTGTATCTCAGGCCTCAAATATTACCCTGCCTCTCAAACGTCATAGCTGGTTTATTGGTAACTAGAGGTAAAGTTATGCGTCAGAGGCACCTTATCGTTATACAAAGGATGGAACACCATGAAAGAAACTTCTGTAATGATATTTTTTGCAGCTAGAAAGCATATCTTCTGCAACTTAATAACTCTAATAAAGATCTATGTGGAAGCAAATGTAGTATGTAGCTGGAGTAAGTGTAGGAAAAGAGCGTTTACCATTGCAGAGAATACAGTGCTCCCTTATTAGCACCTATATTCAAAAAAAACGTAATTTTTGTTTTTGCAGATATCTTAATAGTCATTCAATAACTTAAATCTCGAACATTCGAAAAGAATATCTTGTAATTCCTTTATATTACGGTGTAACATAACATTTTTCGACGAGCAAAGCTTTTTAGCAGAGAATTGAGTGACCATTCAATAGCACAAATTCGGACAAATTTAATGGTGTTTTTGCTTTTCTGAGAAAATTTTCTTATTACCCTTTAGCACTGAAAACAAGATTGCATTTTACATGCGGCGCGCCTGCCTTCCACCGATATGTAAATCAATTTCGCAATATTGGCGTTTAGCCATCGTCTTTTGATAAATGCTCGGCGGCTCAAATCTCGAGGATTCCAAAGGTGTGCTTGCTTTTTGAAAAAAATCTCATACTGCACCGTAGCAATAAGAATAAAATAGTGATTCACATTCGAGTACTTTCGCTGAGCATAGCTTTTGTCTTAGATTTTCAATAACTACGATAGCACAAATCTCAGCAATTGCAAATGATAAGCTTGGCTTCTAAGAAAAGCTTTTTAGTGCGTTGTTACAGCTAGAAGAATATTGAGTTTCACACTCGACGCCGTGTCGATCGTGCAGAGCAGCTCACATGAGTGCAATACGCGCCATGCGCGCCGAATACGAAACTCAAAATTTTCTAAGCTGAAATAACGCATCTAGAATTTTCTCTTAAGAACCAACTTTATCATTGAAATTACTAAGGTTTGTGCATCGAATGATCATTGAAAGTCCGAGAGAAAAGCTAAGTCCAGCGAAAAGTAGCAAATGTGCAACACAGTTCATTTTTACTGCCACAGAGCGCTTAGAAATTTCCTTTCGAAAAGCATGCTCAATACTGAAATCCTCGAAATTTATGCTATCGATCAGTTATTGAAGACGATATCTTGGTGCCAATGATGCGAAACTCATCTACACACCGAAGCAAGATATACGTGCCGTACGTGAAATGCAATCATAAATTCAGTGTTGCACCGCAACAAAATTTTGTTTGGAAAGCCAGAAACACTATTAAAATTGTCGAAATTCGTGCTATCGGAAATTTGCTGAATTTTGTAATAAAAAGCTCTGCTCAGCGAAGAATGCTTAAGTGTGGAATAAAATTTTTAGTTCAACGTTACAGCTTACAGGGTGGATGCTACCGATAAGTCCCAGTAGGATGAAATAGGCGTATATATAGCACTAGACTATCGGCTCAAATCAAGTCATAATCTTATCAGATTAAATCGTTATTGTTATAAGGACCAATCAAAAAATAGAATACACCATTCAAAATCTCGAGATTCGAACTATCGAATGACTACTGAAATGCCTAGAAAGAGCAAAAAATATGTTTTCTTGAATATGGGTGCGGGTAAGGGAAAAGTACCGAATACTTCTTTGAAAACACATATTTTTGACCAATGGTTTGCGTAAGGCCAATATTGCAAGCCTTTTACTTAGGCACAGATGTCCCTCCACGCTCAGAATTTCTCTACTATCCAAAAGTTCTCGACTTTTGCTCACAACTGTCACTTCTGAATAATTGGAAGTAAACGAATGACTGATATGAGCTTAGCTAAGATTAGAGTTATCGATGAGCTTGTATCGAATAAGCATACATCACTAATTCTAACAAATTACTAATTGCTTTTCAGTTTTTGCTCAGAATGATTATTTTGGGTCTTGTAAGAAACAATGGAAGGTCAAAACTAAACAACTTTATTGTGATAGTCTTTGTACATTTCATACAACTGATTTATTGCCAAGTTCAATATGATCGCATAGTAAACCAGCGTTTTTCTCTGTAAAAGACACTTATCTAAACCTAGAGCATATGAGCGAATAGAGAACATCTCACTCTATGGAAGTAATACAAGAATTTGAGAGTTTTCAGAACGGAGAAAAAGCCTTGATGAAACACCCAAAATCGCTCAATTCGCTCTTCGATTTTATAGCCGTCTTTTGAGGCTAAGTCGTTCTATAAATTTTGGCACTACATCAATAAGCACCACATTTATCATCAAGAAGAAGTGATTTTAATTGCATACTTTTGATATCGTTCAACTGTACATTTTCTTGCTAACCCAATATTGCGAAGTGGTGTGCAAAAACATTTGCGTCAGCCGGGATTCGAACTCAAATTTTAGTCTTTCCGGGAGGGGGTGCTAAACCGTTGCACTACCTATGCTCGTCTTGCGTAACCGCTCTTTCTACGCTACAACGCGCTATCTACCAACAGCCAACCATCCACGGTCTGGCGTGGGCAGTCACTTATCGACATTGAACCCATTTACGCAAAATGAGCGTCGGTGGTGTAACGGTTCATCACACACTTCCGGAAAGAGTGAGATTTGAGTTCGAATCCCGGCTGACGCAAACGTTTTTGCACACCACTCTACAATATTGGGTTTTTTTTTTTGTAACATCATACCACCGCAATACCAGGTCAAATAAGATGGATTCTGATTGTTTCCTGCTAACATTTTAATATATAACTTGCCTATACTTGCTTCGAGATGGGGATGCCGTGAGAACGATTCGCTTGCTGCTCATGCCACGGATGGCGTCTAGGGAAAATGCTAGCGAAGTGGAGCGTAAGATGAATGGAGCTTTCCGTGGACCGCCCAAGCGTGACTGATCATCCCGAGTGCTTCCGCCAGCTTTGAACTTTGTAAACCACTTTCTGGCTTTCCCTTCTGCAACGGTATCATCTCCCCAAGCTCCGATAATCTTGAGTGCCGATTTACTAGCACTTTTTCCTCCATGCCATTGGTGCAAGAGTAAAAGGGAATTTTTTCCCAGGAAAACTCCTTCTCAAAGCAAGTATAAGCGTTGTGTACCAAAACGTTGGCAAGAAAATGCACAATTGGACATCACCAAAATCATACAGTCTTAATTACTTCTGATTAATTAATTTGGTGTTTGCTGATCTATCGCCAAAACTCACGGAACCACAAAATTATCGCTTTCAATAAATTGCTAATCAAATGGCACGATTTGTTTTCACCTTTTTTTTTCTAACACTAAGAATTTCGTTTTTGAAAAGTACGGGAGCGAACTATTAGGAACTCGTCCATAAGACTTGTGAGTGTACTCGATTTTAATCTCTTTTCTACATTTCACGATTGCCGTACTTTTTTTCAAAAAGTCATGCGAAGAACTTGCATTCAACCTTCTTCAACTTGAAAAAATTGAGATAAACACAGTATCCTCGAAGACTTTAGGGTGGAGCATGAGCAGTTTTGCCTTCAAGTGAGTCGGCTAGAAAGCATTCAGAAGTGCGTTAACTTCTTAACCCTTTTAAGGCCAACGCTCCACGGCCTCTGCATCTCTCGTTGGCAACTTTGAACGGTCTGCTCCATCTCCCCGCTTCTCTAACCCTCAGCATGCTGCGCCTGACAGTGCTAACTGCTGCGTCCAACAATAGCAGGCTGCTGCGATGTTTCATGAGCAAACGATGATATGTCGCAACAGGCGAAGTGCATATCTGGACTTTACAGTGACTCGTTGTGGCCTACCACTAAATCAGATCTATGCTTCTATCCTCCTGGATAAGTCTAATGCCGATTCCGTGACCACGGATGGGTGAGAAACTCGGGAGCTTCGAGGGATAAGCTGTAATATTCGACCTGCTTTACACTCACAATCTCGACGAATATGCGACTCCATTGCATAATTGTATCTCAAATGATCACCATTCACCCTGCAGCTTTGTACAACAAACTGAGGATTTCCGAACAAAAGGAAAGAGAAGCATATTAGTCCTTCTGCGCTTCATAGGGACATATTGTCAGTGTAGATCATGGCCAAATATCCCTACATTGGTGTCCTGAGAACATGTCGTTGTTAAGATTGTGTATCGGAATTTCAAAGCAAATACTGACTCATCGAAATTGACGATCTTTTTATTACATCGAACATTTATAACAGCACCACGAAGCACGAAGGTTGTTTAACACGAAACATTTGGTGAGACTCATCAGAACAAGACATGTCAATTTATTGGTAGTAAAAGAATGAACAATTCATAAAACAGAAACATCGTAAGAACTCAATGATGTTAAAGACAGAGAGAATAAGAGAAAATGAAAACACAGAAGATCAGACTTCACAGCTCTTCAAGATTTTAACAGATCATTCTGCAAAAACGTGCAACGACGAACTTTTTCACATTACGTTTTATTATTAACACCAATTTTGCACATCATCTTCCTAAATGTCGAATTGCAATACATTTTCATTACATGGAGCACAACAAACAATCTACTGTGATCAAACAGAATTCCTTTAATTCATACAGCTTTTAGAGGTGGTTTGATGTTATATATATATATATATATATATATATATATATATATATATATATATATATATATATATATAATATATATATATGTATCGATGCGGAGTGATGTGCAAAACTTTCGCGTCAGGCAAAACTAGAACCCGCATTTCACTCTATCCGCTGGCACGTGTTCAACCCTTTTGGGACTGTGTGAAGCACTCATGATACGTGCGAATTTTCGTGATTTTCTCGTCAACTGTAGACTTCTCGTTAGACTATAAATAACCATTCGATAGCTAATGAAAGTTACATTTTTTTCTTCGCAGTGTACAGTGTGATTTATATTTGTGTCCACATGGCCTTTTCACAGAGCAAAGGTTTTTCACCAATGTTTCAGTAATCATTGATAGCCTGAGAAATGATGGTTCTAAATGTACACTTAATTTTTCAATTGAATAGCAAATGTAGGCTTTTGAGCACAATAAAAAGGACGAACAGAAACTGGGTTTTGCTTCCGGAATGCTTTGCATATTTCGCTATCGTTTATGCCTGGCTTTACAGTAGAGTTTGCCAATCGTTCGATAGCTTGAAAAGTATAGATTTCAAGAACTAATTTGGCTCTTTTGAACTGATTTCTGAAAAAGGTGCGGCAGTCGTCAAATCTCGAGAAGAGATACGAATCGACTACACTTTCATGTCTTATGAACAAGTTTCCTATTAGGCCGCCCCCTACTTTTCAAAACCGCAGTCCCTTAGTGATAGAAAACGAAAGGCGCCTGTTTCGTCCTATTGGCACTCATCAGTACCACCTCGGTTCAGCCAATCTCCTGAGGTCAAGAATTCTCTAAAGGAATTGACGCCTTGTAAAAAATCATCCCAAGTCAGGTGATGTACTTAGCTGACATTGTGGTGACCGGCAGTCGAGTACGTAGCTGTTATAATGAATCAAACCTCCTTTATCAACCGCTTTTTATAGATGCGCTCAAAATGATATTATCTTATAAGGATATCACATGTTTTGAGCTGGTAGGTCTAGTGGTATACAGGCGCCTGTTTCGCCCTATTGGGACTCATCAGTAGAGCATAACACATACAGTACATCGTACAGTACTTCTTTATAACAGCCACGTACTCGACTGCCGGTCGCCACAATGTCAGGTAAGTACATCACCTAACTTTGGGTAATTTTCTACTCGGCGTTAATTCCTTTAGAGGATTATTTGGCCTCAGGACTCTGGCGGAACCGAGGGAGGGTGGTACTGATGAGTCCCAACAGGACTAAACAGGCGCCTGTATACCATTAGATCTATCAGCTCAAAACATTTAGCAACCTTATTAAAGTATTCATATAGCAGCTATACAGAATTCTTCTTACATACGCATACATTTTCTCACAGTAACCTAGAAAATACATATAATTATACGCGGTACAATTACATCAGAATATGCAATGGCTAGTATAGCTTGTAGCTAATGTGAAATCATCATATTTTTGTGAGCGCGATACAGCAGGCAATCCAACGCATTGTTGAATTATCAGGCTTCGATTGTCAGGAAAGAATAGAGCTCTACGCCCAGACTTTAATGAAACTTGGATTTGCTAAAACAATGATAAAATGTAGCCTGCTATACACACTAGTTCTCCTGAATACGATTAACACTTCTTGCACAGAAATCTTCTGCAGTCCATAAATTCTCATGTTCCTCTTGTGCACTATTATGTAAATTAATAGAAATGAACGAATCCTCGCTATAAAAACTTGGTTGTGGTGAGGATTATTGATGGCATGGCATGGCACCGTATGGATTGTGCAACAGTTTCTTTTGACATACTGTTCATTGTTTTCCAATGTCCAGTCACTATTATAACTCTTAGGTGCTGCTCATAATAAAATATATCAAAACTGATCGACTTATATCATAGTATTCTTTGTACATTTTATTACGATTGATTTAATGCCAACATCATTGTGATTTTGTAGTGAAAGAGAGCTTTTCTTCTCAAACATAAACGCTATATTTGTACTAAAAGACTACGAGCGTGTAGAAAAAATCTTAAACTGTCGAAATCTCCTAGGAACCTCAGACTTTTATCCAAACAATGAAAAGATTCTAATCAAATACCAAAAAATCGGCGATTTGATTCCAACTGCTGGTTCCAAAAGGGTTAACCAATTGCACTACCGGGACCTGCTTTGCCACCGCTCTCTAAGCTAGAACACAATATTTTCAAAAACACCATTGTTTACCAAAATGTCTACCAGTATTTCCCCCAATACCGAGACAATAGGTATAAACTTTCTCAACAACATATCTCAACTCCAGTCACTATCAGTAAGATGACTTTGATAATTTGCTCATTAACACATGTTGATCAAAAAGGCAGATTCTGTGCTGAAACTCATCAGAATTTGTAACCTCGTCCACAAGGCCCACCACGTCCCCTACCACGAGTACCTGCACGAGCTCTGGATGCCATCTTACGAGGCTCATCATTGATAAGCATTGTATCGAAGGAAAGCGAATCCATGATGGATGAATATTTAATAAAATACAGCGAATATTGTTTCCTAAAACTGGAGGCTTCACATTACCTTTTGAACAAACTAAGTGATCTGTAGTAGACTCAAGAGGGAGCACGAATGAGGTTCGTAACAAATTTTGAGTTCCTGATGAGTTGAAAATGGCGTGTGTTACGCAGATGTCAGAGGTGCCTGCGATGCGCACGTGGTCCATGGCTCGCCTTTGCCCATAGCACAACAAGCCTTCCATTTTCCGTAATCACTGAGTTACTACCAGACTTATCTAGGAGATCAGCAGCACTGACTTATGACATTGCTGAGCCACTGCGAGTCATTCTAGAGGCCAGATGTGCATAACACGAGAGTACGAAAGCTTTATAACCTGAAAAACCACTGGAAATACTGCAAATCATTGTAAGAAAGCACAGTATGGGCATACATGGTTTCCTTGCTCTGTTTCCAAGTAAGATAGATCTCACTGTCAACCCACATTTATGAGGTGGTATCAGGATCACATCTAAGATATGAGTACTGATATAGCCACTGGCTACCTCTATTGTAAAGGTCAACTTAGTACTTATTAGTCAAACAAATTTATAGATAAAAGGCTAACAAGATGAAAACTATCCTATACTGATCGCAAAGTTTTTTAGGTTTTTTTTTGAGCTGCCGTGACTTCAATTGGTTTATTATTATCTTTTAGTTATAGAGCAATCTAAGGCTAACTGATGCTACTAATATTTATCGGGTTTTATGATGCTTGTTAGTAAGTAATAAAATATGATTGTGACGGCGATTCTAAAGAATGGCGTTTACCTCAATTTCCTGCGCAGACCTTGCAAAATTAATTTTAATAAGCACTCTAACTGCGGCTAATTAAGTGAATAAGTCAGCCATTCAAACATTCAATAACTAACCTCAAAGTGATGGAAGCTGAAGGCACAAAAAGTACACCGAGCTATCCTCAAGACTAAAGTATTCCACACGTAAGAAGAAAGTCAAATCGGTTAGCGAACATAGTGGCAGTGAAAATCAACAAGACCAAAAAGTTGGCAACCATAGGTTCCGAAATAAATCTCCTCATATATTTAGTTACGAACGGAAGAAATGCTGAAACTCTCGCGGTATATTTGGCCCTTACAATTAGTCGCAGTGGCCTAGTGATCATTCGTGTCAGTACAGCTCTCCACTCAAACAGTTTTGTAGTAATTCGCCAAGCTCAGCAGGAGAATTGAGCACAGGATCGAACATAAACCACGTTCATGTTGCAAAGAACTTCTAACCACTGCTTGACATGAAGCAACGACGTAGATGCCGCGTAGCTCCAGATATCACTGAATATACTGTAAAGTATCCCAAGTGGCCAATCTTGGGGAATAAAGAAAAAAATATTCCAAGGAGGCAATAAGAACGAACAAAAGAGGTGTCCGATCAGAGAATGATTATCGATGAAACACATCCAAAGTGTATATTAAAAAATTATTCACTTGTTTCTATTTCAAACGACCTGTGATCGCGAAATCCTGACTGGTTCTCAGCGCTCCCTGCATTTGATTCTCTTCCTCTTGTTCAACCGCTACGAAGTTCTTCGAAGATTTCACTATTGTTTTCGTCTTTCTGTAAAAATGCCGTAGAATTCTAGTCGAGACTATTCCTTCACAGTTTCGGAGGAAGCCGAGTTAATGTGTTCGCTGACTGATTGCGACAGATATTGAACGAGGCGGTCGAACTGTCATATTGTTAACCAAGTCGCCTTCCAATATACTGAATCACTAGCCACTGTGCTAAGCCATCACAAGATTCGTGGATTGCTCCCTCGTAATCAAAGAACAAATCTTATTATATGATGTATTTTCGAAATCTCATCAGTCAGATTACGCTGATATGTCCAACGCCCCGATAATATAAGCGATCACTGCATTATCACCACAAAATTTGGAATATTCTCAACTTCCTAGATAATCAGGGTTTTAAATCTTCATTTGCCGCCTTAAAACAGGCTAATACCGAAAGGAAAACCAGTAGATTTTTTTTTGCTTCAGGCTCCTAGTGGGTGGAAAGATAGACTTGGTTTGGCTGTGACGAGAACGATGTGAAAGTCTTAGGATGTTTCACATCTGGAACATTGATTCAATATAGAGAAGTGATGCCAGTACGTTGAATGCGAACGAGCTGATAAAGCTCCCATGATAACTTTCGCTTCTTAATTTTTTCAGTTGATAGACATATCTCCTCAACATTGCAATGTTATTACTCCCAGACTGCTCCTCCTATTCACTTCGTCTAGGTGAACGGCTGCTATCTCGAATGTAAGAGTGACTCGATTGGTCCACCGAGACTCGGTAAAGCCAAATGAAAAGATAGCAAAGGAAATGGGGAAGAATTAGGTGAACGTTCTATCCTTCTTTGCACACTCACAATCCGTTATCTCGCACAAGAACGTGGACACCAAACGGTCCGGCTGATTATCAGCCCAGAACGTTTATCGCAGTTCAGTGTTATTCCCGTCACTCACAATTCACTCTAGAAACACAAAGATAAATGTGAAATATACTAGTTGTATTGATATACAACAACAACACAATGTGAAATCAATTCTTGGGTACTTCTTTAGCAAAGCATACATCCATATAGAGAAGTGAAGTCGGTATATTGAACACAGATGACTGACAAAGCTAGAGAAAAGTTAGTTACCCATTGTTAAATTCAGATTATAAATCCCTTCGGTATTTTTGCCCATTAGTACCCGATCTACGCTTATTTTGCCTCAGTTAGGTGAACGGTATCATATGGAATGTCAGGAAGACTCATACGGTGACGCAACGGTATTGCTTCGCGCCAGATAAAAATACAAGATGACGAAGAGAATGCAAGGGAACAAGGTATCCCACTCTATCCTTTGAGCTATGATCCCAATTTCTTGGCTCGCAAAAGAATTTGGGCGGTAACGGCCATCTACCAATCAAGGACGTTCATCCAGAGTCATAGTGATTCTCATCCCTAACATTCCACTCTGCGAAAAACATCAAAATATTGCAAAAGACACCAGCTGCTACCAAATAAGCTACTGCAACATGCTGTGGAGGAAGCGAAAAGTGTTAAATTTTTGCTTCAAGTTCCGAATGGGTAAGTGGATCACTTCACTATAGATGCAGTGACAACGATGTGAAGATCATAGGATGTAACACATCTAGAACATTAATGTCTTATTAGTCTACCTGTTGATAGACTACTCTCTCCAAAATGTTATTGCCATTACTGCCAAATCTGCTGTTGATTCATTTAGTACTGATTGATGAGCCAATGAAGTTGGAAAGGTAATCTATTGCGTCGGCACAATTTATTCAATGAAATACAAATCGCTTTTACTTTCTACATCCATGACTACCGAACCTTTCACTAATTTGCCTCTTTTAGAATTGTGGCCTTCAGTACAAATGTGTGGGGACTGGATGTATGGACCAACATTCGACCTTGTTAAAATGTAGTATTGAAACCGCAGGATGAATAATGGAGGCAAATAAGAAAGTAAAGTTAAAATGACAATTCTGTACACATTCACTACTTTCGTGGGCACTTTTATGTTATGCGCACCCCGTTTCGACGTCTTGGAAAAGACGTATTTTTTGGTTGTTCTCGGAGCGCGAGTGGCCATTCGGTAGCCTAAATCTCATAAAATTTAAAACTGAAAACTACTTCTGAGTTGGCCTTTTGGTGGACTGTAATAGTACTATAATTATGTTTTTCGTTAATACATTTCTCGCTGAACAAAGTCTCTTATCCAGGATTTCACTGGCTGTTCAACAGCCTGAATCGTGACAACCAAATTATGTCTTTGGCTTTTGAAAAGGAGTTTTTAGCGCACTGTAACAATCAAAGAGGACTGGCTTTTGCAAAGCAGGCACCGGAAGATGCGCTGTGGCTTAGTACCAGTGTTGTGAAGTGCTATCCTCATACCGGGAAAAGCTGTCTTGGTGCGAATGCCGCAATGCGCGAAACTAAACCTTCTTTTGGTTCCAAGAGCGCAATTGAAAAGTTCTTTTCAAGAACCAATACCATCAATGGATTTGCCGAAATTCAAGCTATCGAATGGTTTCTGACAGTTTAGAAAAACAAACTTTGTTCGGCTAAAAATGTTTGAATGAGGAACATAGTTTCATTTTGGTTTTACAACGCACTAATAAACCCATTTTGAAAATAGAATGCACCACTGTAATTTCTGTAATTTGAGCTATTAGACAACTGTTCAAACTTAAAAAAGATTGAAAAGCGCGTTTTTTTTTTTGAACGATCGAAAAAAGAGCGCTCTATATTTTGTTCCTCGCGACCTAATTTATGCTGTTTATGACACCGGAGAACTGTTGCTTGGAACATGCGATCGCAAATGTATCGGTGGCGTTGGCGATCTCATCAAAGCGAATTTATCCATAAACATTTAAACAGATATCAACAACCGTCTGATGACTGTGATTAAAACGACGCAGATCAATGTCGGCTTCGATCATCTTCCTTGCTGAAGCACCAGCATCAAGCTATGACAAAGACGAAAGCGAAACGCCTAATATGACCCTCGAAAAGTTCTTTAGAAAGGACCAAAATTCTTTAAGGTATTTATTGGGGATTTTAACGCGAAATTTGAACCTTGAAGAACGTCTGAAAAGTGTTACCCTGGGACCCATGATCGAGATGGGTACTAACAGGGTGAGAGGCTATCGGAGTTTATCATAACGACCCAAACCATCCATGGTAACTCACAATTCCAAAGCCTCACTCTCCAACGGTGGACGTGGGAGTCTCCCAATGGAGAGAACTTCAACGAAATAGACCACATCATAGTAGATAGAAAGTTTTGCCTAACCGATGTCTGGCTGTTCCTTAGTTCTCCACGGAATCATCGTGTCCTTCGCGCAACGCTCATTTCTTGCGAAAAGGAGAAAAAGCAGCTAAATTTAAACAATGAAGCTCCAGAAGCACCATACTGGGATATATTCGATTCGTTAGTCGGCTGTTTGGAAGATACTGTATTTGACAACATCGACGAAGACTACGACCGGCTCATTGAAAATCTTCACGTTAGCGCAATAAAACCCGCGAGTCCTAATGTCACGAAGCCACTCTTGCCTCCGCAAACACTCGAGCTGATATATCAACGTGGAATTGCACAAACTACAGCCATCCGCGACCTCACGTCTGAAATTGCGAAAGGCTGCACAGAAGCTATGAAAAAAGGTTTTAGTTAGAGACGAGCAGCAGTCATGGCCGAAGATGCAAAGGCCGGATAGAGCATTAGTAAAGCCCACTAAAGGTTTGCTAGTTATAACAATAAAATATCCGCAGTCCAACGCCCTGACGGAGCAGTTACAGCTTGCAGAAGGGCAATGGAGAAAACCATGAACGATTACTCCTCGGATTTCTTCAATAGTGATGTTATCTTACCGTCATACGAATTAAAAGAGGATAAACTTGTCGTCCCATCGCTTCTCCCTTCCGAAGTCCGATACGCTATTTCTCGGTGAAGATCAGATTAACGCCGGGACCAGCCAAGATAAGTCCAGAACACCTGAAAAACATACCGCCAGTTATTATCAACACCCTAGCTCGGCTCTTCACTCTCTACCTGTCTAAATGCAAGGTTACCAATTGATGGAAAACCAGCAAGACCCGGTTGTTGTACAAGAAGGGAGACCTTCACGACATAGCTATTTATCGCTCAGTCTGCTTGCTGTCCGTGCAAGGAGGACAGGCTGGGCCACTTTTGCACGCGAGAGGGAAAAATGGAAGTACTGCTGCTGCCCGCTCGAGTTACTCGACAATGAACTGCACGACAGGTGATACCTAATGATCTTATGTTTTACGACACCAACACTATGCCTAATATCTATCGCAGTAATATAATTCTTCGCATGAAGAAAAACTATATTGAGGTGAATTACGAGTTCATCTAAAAGTAATAGTTTAATTCAAGCTATGCGGTCTAAAGAGGTGAACAAAGAATGCGGCTTCCATCAGTGCCAAATCGAAATCTTCATGATCGATGCAGAATTCTTCGACATAGTTGTGAACAAATCAAATGTAAGACGAAAGCATGGGAGTGAAAGCTACCGTTAGCGCCTTTTTCCTTATATTTCTTACGAACGCGTTCAGCTCTTTCTTTACGTTGCTCTTTTCTCTGTTAAGCTACATTTTTTTCCAAGTCGTTATATTCAATTCTGAAAATGCCCAGCAGCAGCTTCATTCATTCCGTAAAAGGATAAAAAAGTGGAAAGAAAAGTTGAGAAAAGGAGAATATCCAAGTAAACGCTGAGAAGCCGACTGAGATCTAATCTGTACTGCAGCGGAACGTAACTGTCGCCGCTTCAGTGATTTCGATTCAACAAATCGCTTTATATTTTTACCTGATCTCTGATTTTTACCTGAATTTACTTTACCTGATCTCTGAGATTTTTGAAATTCTACTCAGTGAAGTATGCAATTCCTGACATTTCTACGCTATCATCATAAATTGTCTGCACCATGACACTTTACCCAAAGATTGATCAACGCCGAGAGCTTTGTTCTTTAGCCTTCCATCCTTGCGGGGTGTGTGATTTTCAATCCTACTTGTCCGGCCATAATGGACCTCATTAGGCACCGCTAGAAGTGATTGTATGCATACTCGACCTTCACAGTCACTCCTGGTGGCCTACCAATGTGCCATGTCTGTGCTGCTATCCTCCCAGACAAGTCTGGTTCAAAATCGCAGACCTTAGAGGGATGAAAGGCTTGGTGAGCTTTGAGTGTGGCATCGAACCATTTACGCGTGTCGCAAGAGACCTCTAGCTATTGCACTACAGCTATATTGAATATAACAATGCTTAACATACCACTAGCTGAACATGAGAAATATAGAGGAAAATCGCTCGCTCTCTGATCAGTCCCTGAGGGATGCGCCATAAATTCAATATTGAGCTTCGTTCGAGGTAATAGAGTACATATTCGGTCTTTAGAGTGACTCGCTGTTGTCTACAATGTATCAAGTCAATGCTATTATCCTCTCAAACAAAGTTGGTTGCAATTCGCCGACTCTGGATGGATGGAAAACTTCGTAAGCTTTGAGCGTGTAGTCCAACTTCCGACGTCTGCCACGCGGGACAGCTCTCACGACTGCGCTACACGCGCCCTTGTAACAAACCTATTAATGGTTAATGTACCACCTACTGGAAACGCTGTAATACTTTGCCTATTTTTTCACCCATATTCGACGAGTATGTGATTTCCGTATAATTTTGGCTCCGATAAAAAACAAACACGCTACAACCTCGAGGATCAATCTGAGCACTACTTCCATGTGACACAGAAACGATGACCTTTATCAGTCCTCCAAACCCTCAACAAGTCTTGTTGTCAGCGCATCCTGACCAATCATCCCTACACTGGTATCTTGAGAACATTTCGATGTTAAGACTGTGTATTTGAATTTCAAAACAAACGCTGAGTCATCAGAAATAACGACCTTTTTATTACATTGAACATTTATTACAGCCATCATGAAGGATGTCTAACAAGAAACATTCGCTCCGACTCAACAGGACAAAACATGACAATTTATTCGGAATACAGAACGAACAATCGTCAAAACAGAAAACAACGTAATAACTCAATGATGATAAAGACATAGATCGAGAGAAAATGAAAACACAGAAGATCAAACTCCACAGCTCGTCAGGATTCCAACAGGTCGTTGGGCAAAACCTAAAACGACGAACATTTTCATAAAACGCTTTATTATTGGCATCATTTTGATAGATCGTGTTTCTAAATGTCAAATTCCAATGTATTTTCATCAAATGGAACACAAGAAACAATCTACAGTGAGTCCGAAAGAAAACATGGAGAACATTACATTGTCTCTACCAAGTAGCTGCGTTTCCACCAACACTAGGCAAAAGGTATAATCATTCTTAACAAAATATCTCAACTCTAACCACTACTAATAAGGTTTGATAACCTGCTTATAAATGTATCTCAATCACGAAAAAGGTAGAATCTGTGCTGAAACATACCAAATTTAGCGACCACGTCCACGAGGTCCTCCACGTCCACGCGGTCCACCCCTACCTCTGCCACGTGGACCACCGCGTCCTCTACCACGAGTACCTGCACGTGCTCTAGCTGCCTTCTTACGAGGCTCATCATCGATAAGCATCGTATCCAGGGAAGCGAATCCGGTAAGATGATATAACGGATGTTATTTCCTAGAACACAAGCTTCACTCTTTTGAATAAACAATTTTCAAACAAGTAATCTAGACAGAGCGCATGTTTCGTAAGGGTGCCCTGCGTCGCACGCAAGGTCGCTGTTTCGATATCCCGCTTATGGCTCACCAAGACATCTATCACTCTGGGGTCGGTAAACTGGTACCGAACTGCTCGTAAACTTGTTTGCGAGGATAAACAGCACTGATTCGATACAGCGCGAGACCACCGCGAGTCATTGGTCAGATATGCATTCAATTACCTTGAGATTGAAGACACATGCATGGTAATTCCTCAAGAATTGATCAACGCCAGCAACTTTCTCCTTAATCCTTTGATTTTGAGTGGATTTAAGATGAAACAAAAATGAGGTCCGAAACAAAGTTCGATTGGAGTTCTTTATAAGTAGAAATGGCAGTGTTTTGTGCAGTGGTTAAAAGTGTCTATGATGCAGATGTAATCGATGGTTCGATCCCGTACCCACAGTTCACTATGCTTTCAACTCAATGAGATCGGTGATTTGGCACTGGACTAGGGTGAGAGATTAGCAGCGCTAACTTGATATATTGTTAGACCACCCCGTGTCATTGAAAAGGGCATATATGCATTACTCGAGAATTTGGAAGCTTTATGATTCATAAGACCACCGGATGCACTGCAACTAGTGGAAGAAAGCACCGAATGAGCATACGTAACAACTTGTTTGCTCTGTTACAAGTAAAACAGTTCCCCCGTCAGGCCGCATTTATGAGATAGCATAATAGGGGTTACAGACAGATATGGTTATGGCATATGACAGATATGGTTATAACAGATAGGGTTACCTTCTAAGGCTTATATCCTGAAATAGCTACTAGCTAACTCACTGCAAACATCAAATTGATACTTATTACACCTTTCGTTCCAAGCACTTCTGAGACCTCACTCAAAACAATCGGACCTGTTGACATATTTTGAGCCTTTCATGAGGTTGGTTAGGTCACTCAAACAGTGCTAGACATGTTTTTGGTCTTTACAGCCTTGTCAGCTACGCGGTGCCTCTTAGCTCAATCACTTCCGAAACATTTATCTAGCACTACATAAGCACCATGACAGACCTCAAGAAAGGTTCAAAATATATTATGAGTTTATACTGTTTTGAGCAGGATCTCAAGACCGCCGAAAGGAAAGGTATGACAGCATACGTTTCACCGGCCACAAGCAATCGACTGTACAACACTACTCGTTGGGTGATTTTATCAGCCTGTGGCAAACGTAAATACTTTGGCGCTAATTCCTCTATACAGTAATGTCTTCCCATATGAATTGACCGAACCGAGCAACTGACGAGGCTGTAAGGCCAAAACACGTGTCCTACACTATATGTGTCGTTACAGAGCTCATGAAAGGCTCGAAATACGTTATTAGATGACATTTGATTTTTCTGACGTAAAGACGCGGTAACTTTACTTGGATGATTATCAGCGGTTACTTATAAAGCTATCAAGAGCCAAGTAATTTAACTAATGATTACAGTCTTGAGGTATCCGTGGGTAGGTCATCAAATATGATTGTGATGCCATGCATAAAGAATGACGTTCACCTGAATTCCTCACACAGACTCTGCAAGATTAACACCGATGACTCTAGCTGTGGCTACCCAGATCAAAACTCATTCACACAAACACCTCAGAACCACCTCGAAGTCACAAGCTCAAGTAGCGCAAAGAACACCAAGCCATCCACAAAACTAGAACAATCCGCACTCACGAAGATCGATCTCCCAGCATAGTGGCATCAAAAATTAACAAGAACAAAAGAGTAGGTAATTAGAGAAGGTTCCACAATTTCTCGTCAACCTTGAGCAAACAAAGAAAAAAAAGGAGGGAGGCACGCTAAGGGAGGCAACAAGGACGAGTAGAAGCGGCCTTCGATAAGAGAATTATGATCGTTCGAACACATTCGAAGCTACACAATTCAAAAATTATTTGCTTCTTTTCGTTGTATACAATCTGTCCCCGCAATTTATGGCCTTGCATTCAATTCGTTTCCACCCAATCGTCCACCATGAAGCTCTTCGAAGATTCCACGTGTTGCTTCGGTTGCTGCTTGGAGATTTCGCCTTCTCTATGAATGCTGCACGAGGCCATTCTCCTCGCGATCTCGCAAGAAGCCGTGTTAAGGTGTACATTGACTGTTCGCGATAGAGTACTGAAGAAGGGCATACAACCAGTTCATCGCTCATTAAGTCGCTTTCTGATATGCTGCATAACTGGCCACTGCGCCACCCCACCATCAATACGTATCTTCGTCTCTTAAGTCCATACAAACAGACTTTAGCATATAGTGCACTTTCGAGATCTCATTAGTCAGAACGCGCTTATATGTCGCAATGCATCGTTAATATAAGCAGCCACTGAACCAGCACCAGAAAATCAAAATATTCATCAATTTCCTAGAAAATTCAGGTCTCAAACAAACTCAATTTGCACTGTTTCATGAAATTATAAACTCTTTGGCTATAGCACAGTTTCCTCTACAAATCTGTCAAATCCAGTAAACATCCTTGATCTCAATCGGAACAGTGTACTATTTAAACCCATAACCATAAATTGGGGAGGCCGTGACGAAGTGGTTGAGATTCTCGTCGCAGCGTTCAACAACGAACGCCCTATGGAACGCCACAGCCAGGCTATCCTTGCCATTGTGAGGAGACGTGCTCAATCAGTATTCTACGTTGTTCTAGAAGAAGAAAAACGAACCGAATGCTAGAAGTAATGGGATCCGCATAGTAAAAAGCGATAACGGGCTGTGTAATTAGTGTGCACCATTCGTGAGTATTCCGGAAAAGCCGACATGCCTACACGAAGTTCCAGCTTCATCCTACTACTTAGTTTGCACACTAATTTTTCCGAATTTGCCGTTTTTGCTGATTATCTCTCATGCATCAAGTTCTTGCTTTTACTGCCGTTTAGAACAACTTGTTGTGGTTATTTCGGTATATAACACTTATACATTTGTTTTGAGATGAAGAGCCCCGGACGCAAAAACGACTGTTGATGCTACACGAGTATCGTTGCATGCTAAAGTAGCGCTTGAACTCATACGATACTCATGTGGTATCAACTATCATTTTGCTCTCGGGACAATTCCATCTTAGAACAAATGAATAGGTGTTACATATCAAAATAACCGCAGAAGTTGCCCTAAACAACAGTAAGAACAAAACTTCAAGTGCGTGAAAAATAATCAACAGAAACGAAAAAGTCCGAAAATTTCTTGCAATCGAGAATGATGAAACGAACAACTACAAGATTTCTTATACGATCGGAATAACTGCCACTCGCTCATTCACCAACTAGCGGTCAGGTGGTGGTGGTGGTAAGGACAGACATTTCTAAGGTTGACTAACAATCGCAATAATTCTTTTTACCCAATCTTTCTACTCTCATCATTTGCATTTTTATCGCGATACAAGAACAGAATACTTCTCATTACCAGATAGCTCACAATTATGGACGTTCTCTTCAAACCAACGTTCAGTAAACGTCGGCATCAATAACCCAAACGCCTCTTCAGATGATACAAGAATGATATTTACAGAGATAAAGGATAAAGCTCTCAACGTGAAACAATCTTTGAGGGATGCGCCATGCATTCAACTTCATCAAGCATCGTTCGAGGTGATTGAATGCATATTTGGCCCTTAGAAAACCTCGCAGTTGCCCATCATTATATCAAATCAGTGCTGTTGCCCTCCAGAAGACGACTGTTACTAATCCAACGACTCGGGAGGGATGGAAGCTTCGTAGAGTTAGAAGGGGATAGAACCATCGGACCGCGTACGTATCGCATGACACCTCTGACCGCAGCGTAATACATAGCTTACAATACAATATGATATAGTACAATAGAACACAATATTAATAGGTGATACTGTACAGAACAGAGCATGTATGGCGCAGTGACTGGAGGTGACTTGTGACACACACGATCGATCACTCGATGGTTCGATTCCGCGCTCAAGGCTAACCAAACTTTCCATCTCTCCGGGGTCGGCGATATGGCAGTAGCAGCTTGTCTGTGAGGTTGGCAGCACTGACTCGATACAATGACAGGCCACCACGAATACTATGAAGGCCAGAAATGTATCCAATCACCTTTAACGAAGACAGGAGTTCATCCCGGATGCCTAGCGCTCCCCCAGCGATTGGTCAGCATCGAGAGCTCTATCCTTTACTCATTTATGACGCAATATCAGAGCGCACGAGACGCAGTGGTTAGAGGCGCTCTGAGTCGCACTTAAGATCGATGGTTCGGTCTCCTCCTCATGCTTCATTAAACCATCTATTCTTTTGGGTCGGTAAATTGATGATAAAGGAGATACGTTGACTAGCGGCCGATTATGAACACCTGGGTGATTTGAAAAGAGAAAAAAAGGTTACTTTCAGTTAAGAGAAGTCCAACGAAAAACCTATCCCGTTCGCTGGAGCAGGACCTTCATATGAGTGTTAGCAAACATACGAAAGCTGAGACTTCAGGCTACAGCCCAACGTCGCCGGCTTTCAGAAAACTTTTTTTCTAAACGTTTCTATAAGAGGAGATTTCAAGCGTTGCAGACGTGCATATTTCTGCCCGGAGAGAGCTCTCTCTTTGAACCATCGGTATTTTTACGATAACGTAATCGTTTTTGATTTCAATGCCGTGTTTATATCCTGATAAGACCGTTTAACTCAGCAAATAAAATAAGTGGAATTCGCATGTGCAACCAAGGAGCCTTTGGCCAAATCACGTGCGGTTGGCCGAGACAGCATGTTCGATGACGCGATGACTATCCAATTTTTGGGCATATGAACGCGTGAAGAAGTATCGCGTCAGCAGTTCATGTGGTCGCCTCACGCACACGCACGTGAACTGGCCAAAGACCTCCTTGCTTACGCATGCGAATTCAACTTATTTCACCTACAGCGTCTCAGAGAATCGGTCTTCTCACGATATAGAAACGGCGCCGGAATGACAAACGACTACGCAATCGAACGATTACTAATAGCCCACAGAAAGAGCTCTCTCCAGCGAGAAATAGAAAGAAATTTCCTTCAGTAGCAACGTCAAAAAGGGCTATTCAGAAAACCAGCTACGCTGGGCTGTAGTCTGAAGCTAAGACTCCTATGAAAAGTTCCTCTCCAGCGAACGAGATCGGTTTTTCATTTGTTCTCTTATAACTGAATAAAGGATAAAGCAAAAAGCTCTCGGCGTTATTCAATCCCTGAGGGATGCGCCTTGCATTCGTCTTCAATTTTTGACTTCGTTTGAGGTGATTGGATGCATATCTGGCCTTTACAATGACTCGTGGTGGCCTCCCGCTGAACCGTGTCAGCGCTGCTTATCCTCCCAGACAAGTCTGAGACGTGTCTGGTACCAATTTACCGACCCCGGAGGGATGGATGGCTTGGTGAGCCATGAGCGTGAGATCGAACCAGTGACCTCGTGTGCGACGCAGAGCACCTCTAACCACTGCGCCACATGCGCTCTATCACTGAATAGTACCAAAAAATAATGAGAATAGACCTCAAAGAAACTTGCCTCGAATTGACAGCGAGTCCAAACTGATAGGATCCTTATTCTTTGGCGTCATTTTGACGGAACGAAGATGCATGTTCATTGCCACATCGACACCAATGATACCGCCGTGAACGAGCGTTCCGTTCTTCAGTTCGATCGTCACCGTCTCATGGATCAGTTTCATCAAAAAACGAACGAGCTTCATGGTCTGGAACGAAAAAATCAGAGGAAAAACGATATACGAAATCGACTTGAGAGACTTTCACGGGCGACAGGATGGCGCAGTGGCTAGGAAAGCAGAGTTGCTATGGAAATTGAAACTTGAAGAAAGTAACCGACGACAGATCCAGACAGCGGCACCTCCACCCATGCAGACGAGGAGATCTTCTGGCGACGCGCCAAGAATATTCAAAGCCGACCCTGATTCAGGACGAGTGGCACCCGGCGAGAGCTCGTCCACTCACTTGACGCAATTGCATCACTAGACGCGGCGGTGGCCGGCTCGTCCGCAGCGGCGTTATCGATCTTCTTCCAGCCTCGCCATTTTCGATCAATAATGTCGATCGATAGCTCCCAGTAATCGACAACATTGACCGTCGTTTTAACTGGGATCACTCCTATTATGGTAACAGGCGATATTAAGTACTGTTACAAGTTGTTGGATCATCAACAGGCAACCCTAAAAGTTTTGCATATCACAGCCATTATTGGACATATATATGTATATATATATGTGCATATCCGTATATATATGTATGTACGTACATGTATATACGTATATGTATACATGTATATACGTATATACATATATATATGTCTGTAACATTTATATGTATATATATATGTGCATATCCGTATATATATGTACGAACATGTATATACGTACATATATATACATGTATATACGTATATGTATACATGTATATACGTATATACATATATATATATGTCTGTAACATTTATATGTATATATATGTGCATATCCGTATATATATGTACGAACATGTATATACGTATATATATACATGTATATACGTATATACATATATATATATATGTCTGTAACATTGTACCACCATTGAGCAAAAAGAAATCCTGCTATTTATAGCTTTTATACAATCTAAAGTATAATTTTAATACGACCTTCTGCAGTGATTACCCTAAAATTCCATAGATAAGAGCGGTCTGTGCCGCAAAAAGTGCTTTGCAATCTTAGTAGATTTAGTGATTTCATCAATTTAATAGTTCCTGGTTATACTAATTCACTCGTATTCTTAAGAAAATAGAAGAAAAATGTGAAAAAAATTCCATTGGCAAAAATCTCGCGTTTTCTCCGTCCCTTTTTTCCCTAAACCGTGTTAGTGTTGCCTGGCTCGAGTTCGGGTTGGCTTCCTGGCCAAATTCGGGTCTGATCGACGCCCTGAGATGCCCCAAGTAACTGCCCATTCACGCGGAACGAGGAGCGTGATCATTCTTTATACTGTTGCCCATCCTTCGCTACATCCAGGAATCATCTTCGAGGCTTTTCCAGGCGTATTTACGCTCGGAACTTGATCACATCGCGATAACATAGGTAATCCTCCGTTCCGTGAAGGCTTAGAAAAGCCGGCCACCTTGCGGCGGTGCGATCGTCGCGTGCGAACGCCCGAGGACGAGTATATGTGACGGCTGCACGCGTCGCGTTGCGTCGCGTCGCGTCGCACTCCGCCCGCCTCGCGCGTCCCTCCCATTTTGCCAAGCGGGGTCCATGGCTAGTCGTGGTCCTTTTGTCTTAAGCTGTCCGTTCGCTTATTTTCTAGCTTAAGTTTTAGTTTGTATATATGTGTATATGCGCATCCACATGTGTGTACACGCATATATACGCGTGTATGTGTCTGTAAGCGTGCGTATGTGCGCATTTATTTGCGTGTATGAACGTATATATGCATGTGTGTACATAGACACCCGTGTCTGTACGTTATACAGGTGCTCGTGTACATAGACGCTCGTACATACGTACGTATGTGTATTCGTGCCTATACACATCCGCATACGTGTATACGTGTGCACATACATATATGCGTGTATACACATAAGTATTTCCTCGTCAGGCTTATAAGGAAGTGGTCTTGCAGGGTCCGGCAAAGTGGCGAACATGGCGCGTGTCTACCTGGGACGCTTGCCGTTCCGAGCTCGAGAGAGCGATATCGAACGGTTTGTAGTTGGCTTTCAATTTCTTAAGTGATCGAAGTTGCGTCGAAATGGCAGTTTTTCCTTTTTTACAGCTTCTTCCAAGGATATGGAAAGATCACCGACATCGCCATGAAGAGAGGATTTGCATTCATTGAGTTCGAAAGCAAGAGAGATGCTGAGGACGCGGTTGACGAGCTGAATGGGCGCTCGATCTTGGGAGACAGGTACGTGTAACTCAATGGTCAGGCTTTGGTTTGGGGAGGAATGAGCACGAAACGTTGAGCTTCTGGAGGCTAGAACAGTCACTCTAAGACTATCAAGTGGTATATAGAGCATTCGTCTCCGGGCAGGCATTGAACCCGCGTTTCACCTGTGCCGGCGACGCGTGATGCTAATACGCCATCAATTACACCGCGTTGCTATCACTCTTTTGCGATATGAACTATCCTAACTATGGGGTATGGGTGAAACGTGGGTTGAAATACCTGTAAGATTGAATGTTTTGCATACCCTCATCAATCTTAGATGTCCATGTATATCCACATATGCACATGCATGTGTATACGTGTATATAACGTAGTACTACCAAAAGGAACTATGCTAGCTATGGGGTAGTAGTTAGCTTATGGATGTACACGTATACATACGTGCATGTGTATATGTGTATAGAACGTAATACCACCAAAAAACAGTAAATATGAGTAATTGTTCGGCTTGATATGTCGCTTTTGTGCAGAGAGTACCGTAATAAAGGAATTTTGAAAAGAAATTCTCATGCAGCGGAGAAATTGATTAGCAGAGCCTTGTTTACGTCAAATGGTTCCATATGTATCTCCCTTCGGTATGTTCAAATCCTTCTGGAGATTTGGCTAACTGTAGAGGTTTCCCATAGGCTAGTAGATCGTGGATGAGTGAAGAATTTTGAGCCACGATGAGGCTCAACAAAAACGCTGAGAAGTTTTTGGCGTCACTCTGTGTTATCGCAATGTTCGAACTGCGAATACGCTGTTTCCGTCCATCTTTCCAATTTTTTGCTCTATAGCAGTTCGAAAAATCGGTGTGACTATTGTGGGATCTAGCGAAATAATCGGTCTATGTAATATTACTCTAATTTTAATTGTGATGGTTTGTATACTTCCTTTCAGAGTGCTTGTGGAGATTGCGAAAGGTCGCCCCCATGGAAGCGATGTTTACCGTTATCGATCTCGTTCACGCTCTCGTGACCGCAAGCGTCGTAGCCGTTCACGTTCGCGAAGTCGCGACCGAAGACGAAGCAGAAGTCCGAGGTGGGTTCTCCTTACATTGGATATGGAGGGGGTGTTTTGAATTTGGCTGTCGAAGAGGGTTGTGTGCTCACTTTATATGGTTGTGAGGGACCGATCGAGAGAAAGTGAGTTGCTGATCTTTGAAAAGGTCGTGGAACGATAGAGGGACAGGTAGCATGAGGATAGTAGCAAAAATTCGTTTCGGCTAGCGTTTGGACGTCTTCGTTATCGATTAAGCTGAGTCATTTTTGGTGGCGCCCTTGCAGCCGTTTTGAGCGGTGCCTGTCAAAAAACAATTCGGCTTGATTAACAAGGAAGAAAGGGCCGAATGACGGTGAGCAATGATTTGAGTCATCGACTCCGAAGAGGACGACGTCGAGACGTTAGCTGAACAACAACAAAAGAACTGTTATCGTTAGTTCATAATTGAATATACTTAGTTTTGTATTATTTAGAAGAGGACGTAGTCGCTCAAGAAGCCGTAGCGGCTCTCCAAGAAGACGCAGGTCGCGAGGAAGGCGTGATTCGAGCCGTTCGAGAAGCCGCAGCAGGACACCGGAGAAGAAGCGTCGTTCAAGACGTCGCAGCAGAACCCCGAAACGTGACAAACGTTCACCAAAAAGTTCACCGGAGAAAACGTCAAGTCGCAGCCCATCCCCCAAGAAGGGAAGAAGCCGTAGTAGATCTGCTTCACCTGTTGGAAACAAGAGAGATGATTCAATGTCTCCTAAGAGGCGCAGCAGCTCTCCTAAAATGAAGAGGGACTCTGTTAGTCCTTCTCCAAAGAAGAGGCGAACTCGCAGCTCGTCTAGAGACAGTGCTGATCGTACTCCATCACCTCGCAATGACAAGTCGAGAAGTGCCAGCCCAATGATGGAGAAGGTTTGTCATGATTTTTGTGCGTATAGCGAGATTGTTTTATATTGATTGAATATTGATTCGTTCAGAATGGTCGAGGCAAATCGTCTGAAGATAACGGAGACCGTTCACCTCGTAGATCGCGTTCACGCAGCCCTGGAGGGAGTGGATCGGATCGCAGTCGTAGTGTGAGTCCGGAAGAGAATGGAAATCGTCGCGGATCGTCGAGTGATCGCAGTGTTTCTGATCGCGATGATTAGAGGAAAGTGAGTATTGCGATTGCTTTTCGTATTTGTGAATACTAAGAATTATGGAAGGGTGGTTAGTAACCTACATACATACCCAATAAGAAGTGGACTGTTCTCGGTTTGTTCTGGAGACTGCAATATGCCCCACAGTAACGTGTTGTGTTGTTTACGTGTTCTGATGAAACCCTTACGTAAGGACTTTATGCTGCGACATTATTCGTTGTTTATCGTTCTCATCATTATATTTAATCCATTATTCATTTGCATTTTTCAGTCTACAGTTTTTCTTTCCTGTATTAGTCTGTGTGTATTTTGTTTACATAAATATGTTGAATGGAGTGATTGTCTCTAAATAAGCTATTTGAGAGTTGCGTTCGGAGGACGAGATCAACGAACACGCGATTCGCGCCCCCGTCCCATGTTCAATCGTTCGTTCGTTCGTTCCATGGTACAATCGTTCAATCCACAACCACCAACCAGTTCACTGGCATTTCGCGATTCCCACGAGCTGGTCACCTTTACAAACAACTAGCGAAAATCAAAACCAATGCAAGGACAACTACATCTATAAGTTGACGGTTGTTTGCTATTCATAGTCATATAGCGAACATTTTACGAAACAGCGCTTTATGCGGAAACACTCGTAAGCCGCTTATAGTGAAGACCGTCAATCAATCGCTACCATAGTACGATCGAATACGATACGATTCACATCATTCATCGGACACGAATGACTAACAACTAGCAAGCGCAATAGCATCTGATGTTTAGAGGTACAGTTTCACGAAACACCTTTTCGTAAAATTGTGTTTCAGTGCGAATTTCCTGCTTCTTCAATGCAGGTTGTCCACAATGAATGGTCAAAGCACACTGATCCACCTCATTTCCGTGTAAGCATAATGGTAAGAGCAGAACTCGCAATACTTTGTCGAGTTGATGTTCACTGTTTGGCTGTGACCAGACTTCAGTAGGCATTTTTTTTCAGTATTATTTCCATGGGGATGCTAAGTGGCATTCACCTGCGTTTTGAAGTAGCTACCATTTCTTTACTGCACAAGAAAGATATTGAGACATTTCTTAAGAGAAAAAATGAGGAGGGAGAGTGACATGAGTACAATTCTGGTAAATTGGTTCGCTTTTTTGTCATTATGTGGCATGGCAATGTTGGGCCCGTTTTGAGTAACCTATTTAGTAACGAGCCTTCCTTGTTTTAAGAGGCTTTTTAACCAGATTTCTAGTAATTGTCAGAAAGCTCAATTGTTAGTGGTTTCAGCACTGCCCTGGTTTTCTTAAAAAAGCCTTTTTATGCGTTTTTGCTCGCTTAGCTATGGTATGAGAAGAATTTTTCATTGAATGTTCGGTGGTCATGCGGTAGCATGAATCTTGTGGATTTTACAACTAAATTTGAGTTCTGGAAACTTTTTAGAGGACTAGTGTGCACAAGCAAAAAATCACGTTTCACGTTCATGGCTTTTTTTGCACATATGAGTCATATTTGCATCAAAGTAAGACTAGCAGAAAACCTTTGTTCGGCGAAAAAAAAACCTAGCAAACACGAGTGCAAAATGCATTGCGCATTCCGTGGTGGAAACGTGGTTCTCTTTTCCTTGTTATAACGTTTCACGGAAACCGATTTACCTAATACTATAACTATTAACTATTAGTGAAGAGCTTAAAAGGTAATAGTTTGCTATGCTCTGCTACTCTAAGGCTGAGTACAGTTCTAACGAGCCACTCTTTAAGTTGTTTAGATCGAGAATTATGGAAATCAATCCAAACGGGAAGTTGATCATAGAATAGCTTGAGGGGCTTGAAAGCATTAAATTAGTATGTCGGTTCCCAGCCAACTGGTTAAATGTGCAGTGATCAATGGACGAAGGTATGATGCATTCCCAAGAGATCCATGAACACTGAAATCTTTATGTCCAATCGTGGGAGGAGAGCTTGTAACTCAGTACACTCCTCTACTCTAATATGAGGTACGTACGGTTTTTGTGAACTTCATTTTAAATCATTGAGTTTGAAATTGTGGAAACTTGGAAGGTAGGCTTGTAATGGAATTTCCATCGCCAAATCGGCATATGCTAGTCCTGGAGATAATTTCGCGATTTTATCGCGTTCTGAGCTGCAAAAACCCTGCTGTTCGGTCGGTATGGTACTTGTGTCAGGAACCTCGACGAAGGGAAACGGAATGATCTATGGGCTCCAGGGTCAGCGATTATACTTTTGTTGTTGTAGGTGTTGTATGTCATCTCTTCTGTACTAAGTTTTGTAGATCGTGGTGGTTTTTGTGTTGAGCAATAAAAGTTGGATACTGCTGTTACGCCGTACAGGCTTGCAACAATGCGTTTTCTTTGTTATGTGAAACAGAGATTCAAAATGGTTTTGGTGTGCCTCCTGAGTATTTTTCAAATAAAGTGAACGAGTTGAGTTGTCGTGCTTGTTCGTACATATGTTAACAGTTCGAATAATTTATGAATGAAATCACCTTTGAGAATAGATGTAGGCTGAAGCTGCTGGTTGTTCTTAGGCTTAGTTATGATGGGTGCAGTCAAGTCCTAGTGTGGAGAATTGAAAAGAAATAGCGAGAGACATTGTCTCATTGACGATGATTTATACACGTCATAATCGTAGACGGAGTCGCTTCTCAGATAAGCGTGGCCATTTTCCGATTTCGATGTCTTTTCGAGAAAATTCCACAGGTTGAGAAGGTGGTGAAGTTCTTGTTTGTCCCTTTTTGAACTCGCACGCTACCACATTTTAGATTTGGATGCATGGATTACATTGATAGGGAATAATTTCCTTAGAGATTGAGTGAGAATTTTTTTTTTTTTTTTTTTGAAAGCGATCGCACCGATGCATGATACGCAATAGAAATTTGGTCCCCATTTTGAAGTTCATCAAGACACACGTATAGATTTCGAAAGGATTTTAATCATTCCTGATCCTGACTACGACGTGATGTCTGAAACTCAGAAATAGCAGTTGTACTTGTGCAGTCACTGTAAATATGTTCGACCTGGATGAATGAGTGGAACAAACGGAAGATTAGCAAGGTAGGGAGTTCTATGTTCTTAAGCACTCACCGTGGACAGCTATTGTGAACTATCTCGTTCTCAAGTATTGGTGAATTGGGAACACGAATTTAGGTCAAGTTGCGCCCCATTTGTACCTGTCGCGTGCTGGAGTGTACAAGCTGGTTAAACATATTCAAGGGGCGTGAGAAATATCGTGATCGTTCAAGACGCTTATACATTTTCGAAAACGCCCAATATTTGTTTCTTCTGACAATCACTAAAGGACATCACAAGGAAATGAAACGTGGCTTGGCTATAAACCATCAGTTCCTCGTTTACGTTATGTTATGGTGAGATTTCGGTTGTAAAATTATATGGTTCATCAACGATTTTTATGTATAAAACGGACACATCTTGGCTATCGATAGTTCCTTTGATTACTGCTATTAAACCTGGCTTAATTCTCTTCTTGACTCTTTGGAAATGAAACAAGGAGGTGTTGCTGTGTTTTTTGCAGAATCTTATTGAGTTTAAATATCACGTGAATCTAATTTAATGTGCCGAATTATTCTTGAAACACTGCTTCCGAGCACGCCTGCTCTCTGTCTGGTGTTCTATCGCTCCTGCTGACAGTTAATAATTCAGATAAGGAGCCTATAGACGACTGATAGCGGTGGATCGGAAGACAGTTTTTAGCGCCATGTATTTCTTTTAACGGTGCTTTTCGTTCTACATCTTTGCTGAGAAATCAAGCCTTTCCATCGATGGATCTTATGTCGATAATAGCATACAGTGGATTCTGCAGATGTTTGACTCTAGCTCTCCGTGTTGGTATTACACAAATCTCCACCTATGGAAGAGCTTGTTGAAAAAACCGATGGTACTATGTAAATGCTCATTTTCCCTATAAAGTGACAGCTTTATGGATGATATCTTTACAAAAACTCTGTAAGGCGTTTTTTAATTTTTTATTTATTGAGTTGCTGATCAAGAGCGATTATTGTTTGCTCAAATGTAAGCTGTTTGATATGCTTCTATTATCTCTCAGCTGATTATTTGGGGTCTTTGCGCCTTTCCTGGTTATAATGTGCTATCAAATCGCAATATATATACAGCCGACTAAAGAGCAGCACATAAGAAGTGGTTCGCCGCTGCTTCAAACAAACACTAGATTGGAAAGAAAGTTTCAATCGTTTGACATTTGAAAGTTATGCATCTATTCAGACAACAAACAACAGCAGCTATTCTTCAAAATACAGGCAATCATTATCCACCACTGCCATCGGTCCGCCAGTTTTCGGATCTAATCGAAGTACGACTCCTTCATCTTTGAATCAAAGAACTCTTGACATGCTTCTTCAACTTCATCGAAAGATTCGAATCGGCGACCTTCCAAAAGTTCTGCATTGACCGAAAAAGGTCGTAATCAAATGGAGCAACGGATAGGGTGGATGCGGCAGAATCTCGACTCCGTCCAATTCCTCAGACTTTGCCTTGGTATTTTTGGCTGTGTGTGGTTTTGCGCTGTCTTGCTGAGACAAAGCGCGCTTTCGACCAACAAGTTCCGGTACTTCTCGGCCAACTTATCGTAAACTCGGTCCAAGTGCTCGCAGTTAAGATCGGCGTTGATGGATTTGCCATTTGGAACAATTTCGAAATGCAAAATCCCTTCGAAATTCCACTAAACGCAAATCATGACCTTATGCCAACTCGATTTTGACGCGGCAACGTGTTTGTTCCCCGGACAGTTCCATTCTGCGGCGATATAAACAATTTATATGTCAATAAATGCGAAAGAAGTAGACCTTTCAAATGATATAAAAATCACACGATTCATGCGAAATACGACATTCTCATTCAAGCGATAGAGATTTTCTTTCCAACCTAATATTTTGCTTTACTTTGGGAACTCAACAAGACAACATTGCCAATCTTTACTAGAAAAGGACAGTAATAAGTAAAGGGATATTGTATTCAACACAAGCGCGTTTGCATCAAAAATTTCCTTTGAAAACGATGGGCTCTGAGATCAGGAGGATCTCACCGAATCAAATGTTTTCTGAAATCACTTTTATTTGACCGCCACTTGCGGTGTTATGTTGTTTCAGTATACCCAATAATGTAGAGTGGTGTGCAAAACGTTTGCGTCAGGCGGGATTTGAACCCAGATCTCACTCTTTCTAGGAGTTTTGGTGGTACAACGGTTAGCATAGGCTTCCGGAAAGAGTGAGATCTGGGTTCGAATCCCAAGTGACGCAAACGCTTTTGCACACCACTCTACATTATTGGGTATGAATGTTCTCTATCAAAAAAGTTTCTTTTGTCGGTACGCTGGTGCGTGAAGTAATGGATAACCTTATGAACATTGCAACGCTTGATTAAACTGTACTGGAGTCGAAGGTTGACAGCTAGGAAAATGTGAATCACGTTCAGTTCCAAACCCTTGCATGACCGTTGGTATTTGAGCAGAACGAGCCATTTTTAAATCGTGTCCTTTAACGCGATTTACATGTGCACTGAAGTCACTGTTTGTTTAGTTGTCAGTAATTAGATAAGGTGTAACGAACCGATCCTGAGATCATCAGCCTATTGTTCGTGTCGGTTCCTTTGTTTTGTCCGAAAAAGTTTTAGGCCAGAAAAAGGCGGGCTTCAAAGGACAGATTTTTAGGCCACCAAGTTAACTGTAGTAAAGAAATCTCTAGATGCAGAGAGAAACGTCCGAGACATAAATGTACCGAAAACAGGACACATGATGGTGAAAGGATCAACATCCAATGTTCTCAACTACCCAATATCAATCTCCTATTGAGGTGAATATGATAAGGACTTTATGGAGCTATGCTTGTAAAAATACTCAGCTCATTAAAAACTTCCGCGGTGGATTAAATAAGTTCATGATAGGACGGAAAGTCGTGAGACTGAGAACTCTGGAAAAACTCTTTGTCCGAAACCATTGCCCACATGAGAACGAGTCTTACCAACGATTTTTCTGGGTTTAAATTTGAAATGTTAAGCATAGAGGGAACACAATGAATTTTTGAGAAGAGAAAAATAGCACTCCTCGCAGAAGTGACAAGGTTTGAAGGACTATGTCACGGCATACACAAGACTTTACCATCTGTAATAGGATGTTCGATCTCCCCATATCGAATGAAGCGTCACTTTTTCCTAGAAATAGGCTATAAAATCATCCAAATCTTCATCATTTTCGACCACCGTGTTCAGTTCCATTCATTCCATTACTATGAAGAACAATAGCAGGATAACGAAACTAATCGAAGTGTCGTAGCAAACGAGAGCTCGCTCACATTTTCGCTAACTTAACCCTTCTCTTAGCCTGGATAGAAACTGTTCACCATAGAAATTCTAGGCAATCACAGCTTCCTACTCAGTATTGAAAGATTCTTCGTGACTTATCTAGTATTTTACGCAATATTGTAAAAGTCTTCCTAAAAATCTCGGATATTTCCAAGTATTATCGCTACACAACGATATCATCATTGAGGAATTGAGGACTTGATAATACAGTGCAAAATCATTTCAAAAATATCAAGGCTACTCGATAATTCTATAAGAACACAAAAAAAATCACATGGCAATGAATTACAACCAGTGTAACGCTAAACCAGCAAGATTCAAAACCTCCATAGGCTTTGAATTCGCGATTTCCCTTTCCGCAAACTCAAGTGTTATTCACCACATCAGCCAACTTCCTTGTTTTGTCTTCCTTTTCGCCATTTCTCACTCTGCCGATGCTTATTAGCAATCGCCCGTCAAAGTGAATGATTTGCGAAGTTCAAGCCGGCACCGACCTCATTTGGAATAGAGCTACTCCCAAGAGCGACTTCGATCAACCTCCGATTAACCTCGGCATTGATTGAATTATTCCGTGACTTTCCTTGGTTCAGCAAACGTGAGGTTGTAAATACACGTAGGAAATAGTACAATAAAGATCGTATGTGTGGTTAGCGTTTCGGCAGACTCACCTTCCTCAAAGCCGTTTTATTGTTTTGCTATCCACTAAATATGTAGACCAGCCACACGGAATTTTTCATGGGCGAAGTGTGACACCTCAAAGTGCACAAATTCAGTGCGGCTGGTCTTCCTATTCAGTGGATAACGAAGCGGCTTTGAGAAAGGCAATACTGCTGAAAGTTACCTACCGGTACGATATCTATTGTACTACTTTGCAAAATAAAAGTGTATTGACAAACTCGTATCTGTTGAATCAAAGAAAGTCTTGAAATTAAGCTGCCATCGCGATCGCAATGTTTAAGCTTTTATTTACTCACTATTCTTTTCTCGTAGCGTCCTTGGAAATGTAGTTCACATCGTACCCAACCGTGAAAATGAAAAAAAATAGTTTATGAGAGTTAAAACTCGACAGGGAAGTCGATCCTCAACGACTACACCACGTTTACATTGCTGATGATTTCGTTCTCCTGATAGTAAGCACTAACCAGAGGAAAAGAATGCAGGATGACTCAAACAACACTTGTGTTAAATTGTTCTTAAGTTTAACCTCAAAGAATAGTGTTTATGTCAAATCGTATCGTTTCTGTTTCATATTCACCTAGACCAATATCCTCAAAATATCGTAGCTATGTATACCTCAGCTGAGAAGTCAACATTATCAATCACTTAGCTCCGATACTGAGCAGGAGGGCTCAAGTGTCTTGGAGAGCTTATAACAGCATCGAGGATCTAGAAGAAAACGGTAAAGGATGGCTGCTTCCGTTTGTGCCTGTTGGCTGTGCTAATCCCACTTTAACATTCCTTTGAAAGCGTGGACACTACACAATTAGAATTGAGATTGGTCACAATTTTACAAGCCCTGTTGAGGTATCGATGCAAGAGATATCTGGTGTCATATAAATGGGTGAGAGAGTTTTGAGTTCCTTAAGATATTAAAAAAGTAAATGGGCTAGAAAAAGTGATATTTTTTTACTGAGAAGTATGGATGAGGGGTTCCTAGTGAATCACATAGGAACATACGATAGGTAAAGAGATTATGGCGATTTTTGTGTCCCTTGAAGCGCATAGATTCGACTACGCTATAATGTATGCGCAACAGGGACGAATGGTTTCGTTAATAGCTTCCGCTTGGGTCGACTTGGCGATCAACGTTAAGACAGGTGATGCGGCAGGTGATCCCAACAGGTACAATTAGAAAAATCTTGAAGCATCACCAAAATTCTATTATTGTGCCCTATACACAAGGTAGAGGACTTTGCAGAACTTGCATAACAACAAATTTGCTTCACCAACGGTTTTCCGCAAGCTATTCTGTGTAGGGAGCGGTAACGCATGCTTAGAGGTGCTCTGCCGTACACACGGATTAATTTCTGGTTGAAACTCACTCCTCAGGCTTACCTAGTCTTTATCCCTCCATGGTCGGGAGACTGGCTGCAGAATTCATTTGAGAAGAATAAAAAACACTGATTTGGTATGATGATAGGCAAATGGAAGTTATTACATGTGTCGCAAAGGCATTCAATCACCTCGAACGATGTTTAGTGGAGTCGAATGCACAGCGCATCCCTCAGGGATCAGTTAGTGTCAAGAACTTTGTCCTTGTATCCTTTATGTCGATTACTGCTGCAACATCTGTGGTGGAAAAACCATCATTTAACATTTGAGGTATGGCGGAAAGGCTTCGTGCTGCAAGAGAAACACTACAGAGGTAATGACTCACATATTACTTATTTGTTTAAGAAAAGTTCTAACAGCCATGTCTGCGCTGATATAGGTCTAAAGTGCGTGTTTTGCCTATTTTCCGCTTGCGGAAGTATTTGTTAGATTAGGACTCTAGTATAAACTGGAAATAAAGTAAGACGCAACTTACTTTTCTCATGAATTCCAATGTTGATATGAAATAGCACATTATAAATGCTCTACTTTTGTTCAGGAGTGATGGCGAACCTTGTAAATGATGTGAGATGTGAGATCTGCCTGCAATAAACTCTACGATGCTTGATGGTGTCGAATGAATGGTGCATGCTTGAGGCATTAATAAACGTCGAGAGCTTTATCGTTGTCTTTTATCACTGAAGCGAAGGCAGCTCCAGTAACAAGCTTTTGGCGGACAATGTGAGCCGATCCCCTAGTAGAGTGAGCATGAAAAGATGCGAAGAACACATGTTTTACTGCAAAGTTCTTTCCTCAATAATACTTCGAGACATTTGAGAACAACATGAGTATCTATGTGTGATATTTAAGTGTATACCTTTTACCATTGATGTCACGTAATGCTATTGAGAGCACTCACATAATACAACAATAAATCTATATATTGATGAACATGGATGAAACGCTACGGTCAGACTTCCATAGATATATTTCTCATTTACTTCAGCATCCAGCAGTAGATTCTATGCTCACAATGATTTCACAGAAGCTGATAGCACAACGTTTCGTTTGTGATGTTCTACATTATAGCGTACTTCCCTTCAAAATTTTTAGAAATCGGGACCATTTGCTTACAGTTCTGATATAATTTCGTTTTCCCTTTAATCGCACACTTATTCGAGAGCTCATGAGCACCTGTATTTCTAAACATCTTTCTCGCCTTATTTAGTAAATAGTGATCTCCATAGCAACACTGAAATTGTACTCAGCTCCCTTCTATACCTGTACATGTGACGAGGCGTTAAAAATAGAATTAAGTAGGACTCAAGCGCTTAAGGGGCTAATTTCTGTTGGAGACAGTCCTTCAAAATATTTGTTGATCAAGTACGTCCTCGAATTTCTATGATTCTAAACGCTGTTGACTATAATATTTGAATAAATCGGCATCATGACCTGCCTCTCATGAAATCGTAGGACTGAGGAATCTAATTTACACGTGTTAAGGAAGAGCTGTAATAAGCATTCAATTTGATCTTAACGATTGACACTTGCAGAAGATCTCAGCAGCAAGATCTGCAGCGCGAAGAGAGCGTTCTTGAAGTATATTCACTCAAATGGAAAATCAAGCCTGTTCGTACTTGATAAATATTGAATGAAATTGAGGAAATTTGTGAACAGTGTAAGTGAGGAGAAAGGGTTATGTTGTAATAGACCGGAATAGAATTCACTTTCTTCTAGCTACATATGGACCATTCCCGGCTAAGAAAGCATAATACGGTGTGGAGGGGCAGTCATTATCGGCATTGAACCCACTTTTTTTGTGGCGTAGAAAGAGTGGAGTACAAAACGAGCGCCGGTGGTGCAACGGTTTAGCACATGCACCCGGAAAGAGTAAGATCTGGGTTCAAATCCCGGCTGACGCAAACGTTTTTGCACATCACTCTACATCAATGGGTTTATTTAACACATTATAACGCTGCAATCGGCGGTCAAATAAGATGATTTCCGATTGATCATTGAAACCCAATATCTGTCAACATAAGTGGGTTCAATGCCGATAGCGGCTGCCCCGCCAGACCGTCGACGGTTGGCTGTTGGCAGATAACGCGTTGTAGTGTAAAGAGAGTCCTGTGCAAAACGAGCGTCAGTGGTGCAACGGTTAGCATACGCACTCGGAAAGAGTGAGATTTGGGTTCGAATCTCGACTGACGCAAACGCTTTTGCACAACGCTCCACATTATTGGGTATATCGTGAGACCATAACACCGCAAGAGGCGGTCAAATAAATGAATTTAAATTGATTATTGATTGCTGAATATATAGCGGTTGAGAAGAGTATCACCGGTGCTGTTGGGACTTCGTAAATTTCACAAAAGGCACATTTCTACAGAATATTTAAATCAACCTCAGCTAGGAATATCAGTATCTTAGCCTTTCAAAGGCCAACTTGAGGTGAAATAGACCTCATTAGTCCATAGTTTTACTAAAGGCTAGTCGTAATATTACTTGGCACACTCTTAGACTAGAGAGAAGGTCAAAAACCAAGGCAATCACTTATTTGCTCAAGATTTATGTTGATTTAAAAGAAGAACAGTTGTCTCTTCAATGGCGGACTGACGTAGCCTTTTCAGTCTATGCGCACATATCACTCAAAACCAATCGAAACCGTCCATGGATGTACCGACCTCTGTGAAGTTAATGAGAAGTGATTAAGAATTGCATTCACAATGAATTTCCAATCCTGGGTACCATGTGAAGATATTCTGCATCATAGAATCTGGCGAGTTATCAATGGATGCTTATTTGCAAAGAGAAGAAACAAAGGCTTTGTTCGTCGTACTTGTACCATTTTTGAACACACACAAGGCAGAGGACATTGTTATCGAAGGATTTCTGAGTCCCTAAATCTTATAAAGCCAAGGTGACGATCTGTAGACACAGCGCAGACGTGCTATGACCGAAGACATCCCCTGATGAACTGATCATGGAAGCTAAAAAATGAGAAGGACGGCATTCTAACATCATTCCCATTACTACATATGATAATCGTGTTTACTGGATGGAGTGGTGATTTACCAAAAGCGATTAGCATAACGAGGTAAACCACATTATGTTGAATTGATTGTTTTGTCCGAGCTATTGCTGTGTCCAAGTTGTACATTCGACAGAAGAATTACCTTTTCCTTCCAAATTCTCTTCCCCACAGAACGGACAGGAAGATTTAGTATGGAAAAACTCCACAACTACGAAACATTATCCTTTTAGGACATGGAGATGCTTTCATTTACGTCAATGAAAAGGGTGTCTATGCCTGATAATTATTTTTGAGCTATGCAAGTGGTCTGTTATGGGCATTCATACATTGCAATACACGTGTACATACACATTGTACGAACGGTATGATAAATTATAAATACTAGCCAAGAGCAATCGACTGTACAATACTGCCCATGTGGTATTCCCTCCACTTCATGGAGCGTGTAAATAGTACGTTTGTTGCATCTCCTCTATGTGAGGGGAGGGGGTTGGGTCTCCCTTAAAAACGGATTGGCTAAGACGAAAGGCACTGTGCAACTGACGAGGCTGCAAGGTCGAAACACGTATATTGCACTGTATTAGTGCCCACAACATACCATATGCATCCCTCAAAACTAAATATCAGGCATATTGAAATTTGACCGTGTTCTCAAGAAAACACCCTGAACGAACGGTATGACGATTTTTCAACATTTGGCGGCCCTAAAGAAAGGATTTGAAAAAATTCGTTAGTTACGTATACATATTAATTTCAAAAAGAATTCTATCTAAGAGCTAGCTCGTAATCTTTAAGCCGTACGTCTTCACCAACTTATGTGATAAAGAAATCCCTAGAGAGAGGAGAACGTCCACTGTTGGCATTGGCAACTACATTGCTGACAGTTTTTCCCTCCTTAGTTCCACATACTAAACTGCAGGTGAAAAACTGTACAATGATCTGATACAGATGAGAGTAGTGTTGAAAGTCAATAACAGTTTTGTACAAATATGAGCCGACTTTTCATCCATCACCTTTCGGAATGCAAGGCTTTGATCAAAATTATCAAGATCGTGTTTTTTTATTGAAGTGAAGATTAGTACGATATAGGCAACTATCGTCTAATCGGCCAATGTCGTGAGCAAATTTCTTAGTCAAACCTTTTTAACAAGAATGACAAAACTCGAAACACAACAGCCATGTGAGCAAGCAGGGTTATAAAAAATTTGAACATAATAGAATGCTAAGTTTGATACCGAAGATCACTCAACATTCCGAGAGCACAAGAAGCATCCATTGTACGTTTTTGACCTCGAAATGGCCTATAATCAGTTGAGACAGAAAAGGTCATGAGAACCCAACGGAAACGGATTTAGGGCACCTCCGCTGCGCATGCAAAGATCATTGGTGAACCATAACAAATTCTAAACCAGAATTCAAGCATTCTACAATGAAATCACAGCGAGTGTAGTGCAGATATTAGAGATATTCTCACAGTACAAAGTGAACAAGTTGCTCTCGTGCAAGCATCACCCAGGAACTGATCGAGGTCAAACGCTCTGCCCTTAGCCCTTCTATGAGCACATTACTTAGCCTTTCATTCATCCAGGGTTGGCAGATTGGTTTATACTTATCTGATAGAATAGCAACACTGATTTCATATATGCGAAGACGATCGCGAGTCACTGCATGGGCCAAAAAGGGTTCACTCGCACACATGATGCAGCAAATAGATTCGTATGTACTTGATACCTAGCTACTTAGACGGTCCGTCTTAACTGGTTGTGCGGACCCAGCACATATTCCAAATGGCGTATTGCTGGCCATGCGAATCATATTCCATGGCTTTCTGACGTAACTTTGCAAAGGCGTTGTCAAGTCTTCACGATGTCCTTTCCATAGAATGGATTTCGGCGATAGATCCTTGGTCGGGCTTCCTACTTGTGTTAGGCCGAAATCGAAGGCAAATGTGGGAAAGAGAATCAACCGACCGCTCACGAATGATGTGAAAGCCATACAGATTCGAATGTAAGGTGTATGTCTAAGAGACCGATCAAAGTCAGACGGCTTAATCCATAACCCTTTCACGATACTTTATCATTGACTGACTTAATGATAAGGATTTAACAATGAACTTAATACTACCTCACCAAATTCAATTTTTTACATCTGCTACCACAAATGTGATGCGAGAACTGGAATGTAGTGACACGGGATGGCCAACTATGGCCAACTGAAGACTATTTCACCTTTAAAAATAGCGTTCCCGTAAAATCAGTTACTAGACAGGAGCAAAGAATGCCATTAGATTTTGACCGATTTAGCGGAAGCATAGTCAGGTCGGACCATGGGAAAAACAACCGTTGGAAATGGATTTATTTTTGATGTTCTATTCATGCTAAAAGAAACAAATGCTTCAAGGTGTGCATCTGGATCAAGAAATGGAAAAGGTAGGAAGCTTACAAAAGCGCCAAGCGTCCAATGAAGCACACAAAGAGCAACATTTTTCGTTCCTACTATTTCTGTATAATACGTATTCCAAACTACGAAAACAAAAAGAAGGAAGGCAATGTTTCAATCAAAGTCGATGACCTAAAATGAAGGGCTGATTTTGAGGACACAGGTATTTTAATGTTTTGAAACGGAAGTACTGTCGGTCATCAATTTCTCGACATCTCTCTCTCTTTGTCTTTCTCTCTTTCTCTCTCTCCCTCTCTCTTCCTCTCTCTCTCTCTCCATCCTTCTCTCTCTTCCTGTTTTATCGTGCTCTAGCTTCAGCAGACATTTAAGCGCATACCATTTATATGCCTTCATGGCAAGATTTTTATATTTAATACCATTATGTTGTTGTGGTTTTTGCATTTTTTATTAATTTATGTTATTTATTTATCTGTTCTTAACACAACTCGATATCACATATTGTGCGGATTGAAGTACTTTTTCCACTCGATTGGTTTCGTCACATTCGTCATTCATCAGTTGAACTTAGCTGCTTCTTGCTTCGGTATTCGTAAGAACGAAAAATTCAAGATCATTGAATTGTTGGAAAAACTTTAATTTATTGGCCAAGAATAGCAAGTTCACTCACCTTTTGCAGGTTTTTTTTCTGCGTTTTTCTAAACGACGCTCTAGTAACAATTTGAACTGCTCATTTCTTAACCAGTACTCAGCCGTCATTGTTTTAACGCACATGATTGTAGATTTCTGTACATTTTTTAACAATTCAATTGAGTTTTGCAAGAAAAATGACCAATGAATAGTGATCAATCAATTGTTGGAAAAAACTTTTATTTATTGGCCAAAAATGGCTAGTTCACTCAACTTTTTGTTCGCAGGTTTTTTTCTCCGTTTTTCTAGGGGACGCTGTAATAGGAATTTGAACTGTTCATTTCTTAGCCAGTACTCAGCAGTCATTGTTTCAAGACATCATGAAAAATATTACGTTAATTCTCTTAATTCGAATGAGCACAAAGTCACAAGATTTCTAGATGTCTGTAAGATTATCCAAAAATTCAGTTGAGTTTTGCAAGACATTTTGCCGCTCCTTAATACTGGAGGATTTTTTGAAATTGAAAAATGTCTTGTGATAAAAAAGTATTGCAGTAATCAGCACTTAGTCAATGTTGTTTATCCGCTTTCAATGCTAAAATATCGATATCGTAGTGAATGTTATTGATCATGATAAAAGCCATTGCATTATTACGACCTTGGATAGAAAAAACTAGACTAGATATTTCGTATAGCACGATGAAATTCTGATTTTCTGATGACCATGAAACATCGCTTTTTCCCACTTTTGCATATCATGGTCCGTATTTTGAGTACTTCTAGAAAAAAAGGAATTCGTTTTCAAACTTTTTCAAAGTTTAAATTTTGAACGAGCCTAAAGTTGCGAGAATGCTACGTAAAAACTCTATATACGCTCAAGATAATGGAGCAACCTTGCTTTCTATAGATCTGTTAGTGCACAACTGCTCCATCAGATTTATAATGTAGGATTTATCAATTGTTTATTTACGAAATATTCATAGAAATGGTGCAAAAGTTGGGCTATAAAGATATATTGGTTGGTACACCAAATAAAATGTTACTTAACCAGCTATGACGATCGGTGATAGTGCATTGTGACCTCCATAACGCCTGCTACAGGGCTTGTGCTGTTTGTGGGATAGGGAGAGTAAGAACCACATGTTTCAAACCACTCGATTTCTCTATCCATAAATGATTCTTTAGAGAAAACCGAGTAGTGATAAAACATTGTAGCGCATTTCAATCGCAAAATGCCTTGAAGTTCTCAAATAGAGCGCACCCTGTTAATACAGCGGCAGGTACGTCGTTCAATTATACGCGCAATGACCTGGTTCGACACCAGATCGAAACAACTAGGACTGCAATTTATTCCCAGTCGGGAAATTGGCATTGGACGCGCCTTGGAGCTCCGACTCATCGACGAAGGCTGGTGACCGCTTGTTATGACAACATTGGGACGTCATAGCACGGCTTTCGCATCACTCTAAGGAGAATCGACTTGACCAGCATTCGAGGTTCTTCAGAAGAAAGACTAAACCCTGAGGAAGCAACCGAATTCACACATGGATTTTGAGGCCCGCCTGGGCGATAGATGCAACGAAGTGAATTGAATGGGCCAAGTGTTGGATCCGGCCAAAATATGTGTGTTGTCGGGCCACGTTAAATTGGAAAGTTTCCAAGTATTGCAATGGTGCCAAGAAATAAAAACTAATGATGATGTTGGCCCAGACATCAGTTCACTGGAAAGAGCTTGAATCCGTTCAAAGAGGCAACTTCAGTGGACATGCGAAACAGCCTCGATTTATAACAGAAAAAGGAAGAGAGAGAGAGAAAGAGGGAGAGAGAGCGAGAAGGAGAGAGAGAAAGAAAGAAAGAAAGAAGGAAGAGAGAGAGAGAGAGAAAGCGAGATCGTACGAGATTGTTTTAGCAGAAAGAAAGTTTTTGATTACGAGCCTGGAGCTAAATGAATATCGCTGCTGGTCGAGGTTCACGACCTTGCCTCACTACAAGTCGAAAAGATTCACATTTTACACAGACTTTGTTTTTATACTGCGGAAATGGTTGAATCGTCAGCGTTCAAGAACTATACGTTAGAAAAAGGAACGCGGAAACTAGTTCAGAGAAAAGACCGCAACAGAATTGGCAATATAGGAAGGTTTCACTAAACGATGGTTTCCAGGAGGAGTCGTTTCCAGGTCGGAATGTTTAGTCGATCTTAGGAGAAGTTCGGCATTACCGACGTTCGGAAGCACATTGAAGATCTAGGCAACCTGCTCTCATGTATGCTGTCATCTAAAATAGTATAAGAAATAAGTACACTGAGCAATCATTGTATTGCTGTTTGCATTATTCGAATCTGTGGTGACCCAGCAAGCAACTCTGTCGTGTTATAGAGCCGGATTGAAGCTTCACTGACTTGTGCTATTAGGAGAGTTCGAGAGGATTTTGATGTAAGACTAGGAGAGGTATATTTTTCGTGGGTGGAAATGGATATTTCCATGATCAATCAAAAAAAAAAGGATATGACTATCGCAAACGGTCTTTCATTTGGCCCATAATGAATACTCAGTCTAGTTCATCATACTTTATAAAGCTCGAATGTCCATATAGAAGCATATGGAAGTTAGCTTACAGCATTACCCAACCATGTGTAAGGCCGTCTGACATCGACTGTGTCAAGAATGATTTTCCAGCTACAAAAGAAAAAGAATTGTTATCAGTGAATAATTAGTCCCATTCAACAACCACCCTCTAAAAAGTTTCGCCTAATGGTGACACTTCACTCGAACGGTGCTCCATTTGAGAAGATTCTACTGTGTATGATTACTAGAGGCCCCATCTCGAGGATCGACCGATTTTGTGGACCATCAACTTGAATCAAGGCTGTGAAGGACGCATCGAAACGCTAGCCGAGTTATAATTTTCTAAGAAAGCTAGTCAAATTCCACTTCAAATCTCTTATCTTACCACTTTTATAATGGTGTTATGATTCTATACCTATATATTCAACGATGCTGAGTTATATGCAGAACTCTAGACCTCTGTTCTGACTTGAACTCATGTTTTATCCTCTTCCGTGGGCGTGTTTTACCACTACACCATCGATGCCGCCGTCAACTTTGTTGATAAGAAATCAATCTAGCACAGATGTCTCTACTTTCTCCATAACAATTCGATGAATAATGTAGTAATGCTTGATGGAAAATATCGCGGTTGCTAACAACAACGTCAAACTGTTGTTCTCTTGGAAATGAGGCTATGTCGAGTTTTAGAATTGCAAGCGCTGAAATCAATATTGCACTTGCGTTCGAATCACTGAGCCATTTCGAACTTTATTTTCCTTCACGAAATACTATATATAACTCCTCAACAAAATCAAAAATATATTATATAGTATATATAGCGTCGGTGGTGTAACGGTTAGCATACGCTCCCAGAAAGAGTGGGATCTGGGTTCGTATCCCGGCTGACGCAAATGTTTTTGCACAGCACTCCTTATTTATAAAAATATGTTGATTATTCCCAAGACCGACTGTCTATTAACCTCGGCATGCTTCAATATAATTACTGTTTTTCTTCTTTGAGCAAAACACGAGGTGTTATAATAAAATTTATTCACAGCTGACGTTTCGGCAGTTCGCCTTCTTCAGAGCCTGGAAAGGTCAAATTGTCCGCACTTACACAACACTAGCACTTAGCACTTTGGATTAATACCACCAATCCAATTATGAACCGCAGGGAGGAATGCCTCGTTATCACACGTGATTTTAGTCAGTATATAAGACTGTTATTTTGATGGGTAAGGTGCATTACGAGCCTATGTGATCTCCTTGCGGTTGTCTCCACTTGATTCATTCATTCAGTGGAACACATATAAAAAGCGGTGAGTATGTTGAGAGTTGATTTTGTGCTTGATGCGATTGAAATCTAAGGCGTGGTGATTTTTTTAAGGGAGTATTGGAGGTGTTTGGCTTATTGGATTGCGGACAATTTGACCTTTCTCAGGCTCTGAAGAAGGCGAACTGCCGAAACGTCAGCTGTGAATAAATTTTATTATAACACCTCGTGTTTTGCTTAAAGAAGAAAAACAGTAATTATGTTGATTATTTTACATCTCGACCAAATGTGAAGAGCGATATAAACATGCTGAATGTTTAGAGTTTTCGAAAGGGATTTTCCTCTATTTTTAGCATTGTTCTTTGTTGGTTAAGCCGGTCGCACAAAGTTGTTATAATTGAATTAATTCGGCTGACGTTTCCATGCGTTTTCGTCTCTTTCAGAGCCGACCCTACAATTTTTCTCCACTTCGTCTTCATTAACTCTTTTTTATACGAATACAAACAAACCGATTTGAATAATTCCTTTGCAGAAAGTTTGTTTTTTAGGGGAATATTCGGAACTATATTGAGTTTTTCTTAATCATTACACGCCACATATTCACCCCCATCATCACAATCTATCGAGTGGATGCATTTAATCGTTCTTTGGATTCGCCCTCCACGGAGGTTCTTCAAATATTTCACATATTGCTTCAACTGCTCCTTGAGAATTTCGTCTTCTTTGTAAATGTCGTAGAATTTTTATGGGAGACAATTCTCCTTGTATTTCCGGAGGTAGTCGAACCGAGACGTTTCTAAGGTTTTTCTTTGAATTTCATGAAACACTGATCGAGACTATATTCCTTGCGATTTCAGAGGAAGCCGAGTTGAAGTGCTTGTGGATCGATGCAAGAAAATGTTGGGAAATGGTTGGAACAGCTTGATTATCACCTCGGCTCCTGATACAGTGTATCATTAACCATTACGCTACCCCTTCATTTAATATAATGGAGAAAAAGATTCAAGAGATCCTGAAGGGAAACTCTTCTTGCATTTCTCAATCCACCATTACCAGTTTGTTATGAAAATGGCCGGAAATTTCTTTTATATATCGTTGAATTCGTCTAACTGCAACCGATTCATAAATCTTTTTATAGTATTTTTTAATTATTACACTGTATTGACGCACTTGTGTTCATCAATACACCTACCTGCTCCATAAAGCAGTCCTCATTCTTCAAACGACACGAAATCGAATGTCAAAATCACGTATTTTCTTGCGATTTTATGCTTTATAACTGAACTATATATACGATTGTACGTAATGCTTCCTCTATACTGTAGTATATCCCTTTATAATCGATATGAATTTGGATCAGACAACAATTTAATAGATATATCTATCGATTCTCCGCCACGTCGTACACTTCGTATCATTTACCCCCATCGATTTTTTCGTATACTTTTCATAGTAATCTGTATTAATTATTATTATTGCTCTTAGCAGTGGTATGGTGTACCGAATATACATATAAGAAAATTAAGCGGTATACGAAAGTCAACCTCAAACGGCATTTTAACCCGCATTTCAGCCATACCGGCTTGATACTTTTCATAGTACTTGGGTACCTGGACGGCTCGTCTTCACTAATAGTGAGAGCCCGAGCACAGAGAAACTGCGCTGGCTAAGATGATTTACTTCCTAAAGTCCCAAGGTATGCCTAGCCGGGGCTACCTCAGAGCAGTCGCCGGCTTTTGTGGATCAGAGAGCGATTACTAGCTAGCAAGACGGCGGTCATTTCTAGTATGGTTTACTCTTACCTGGGCTTTTGAGGAGGAAGCGTCGGACTCCTACTCGGCTTGAGTGGCTCTGCTGGGGAGGGGGGGGGGGGGGGGGAAAGTTGAATCCCTTCACACTCTGTACTTCGCAGTCCGACATCCAGGAACACTTCCCAGCCACGATGAGGCAATAAACCATTTGGGAGGTTCCTTTCATCAGACTTTCATTGCGAAAAACTCGATGCAATTAGAAACAACGCTCGACCACCTACGTTCGTGTAACTCTTTCCTAGATTTTTACAGAATTTCTTCTTCATTTTATTGCTTTTCTGGCGGTGTTGTGATGTTGTAACTGTAGATCTAAGAACGCTGAGTAATATGCACGACTTTGAAACTTCAGCGGGGGTTGAACCCCCGTCCCATCCGCCGCATCAATCGTCTCGAGCGCCTCTCTCAGCATTCCCGGATCTATCATTATTTCCGGACATTATCGATTCCCCCTTCTGCGCTGATGCCAACTGATTTTTTGCTTTTGCGTTTCTCTTGTTGGAGATCAAATTCGGCTTGTACTGGACGGTTTCCAAGCGTTGTTCACGTGTCACAATATGCTCTGGACTTCTTAGTCTCGTTTTAGCTTCGCAATGATGACGTAACAACGGTGTTTAGCGTGTATTCGAAACTTTGAACCCCGGCCAGGAGTCGAACCCGCATCTCGCCCGTCTCACCCGCCTCACTCAATCTTCCTGGATGTATGCTACTCACCTAAAATTATCGATTTCCTGCGCTGAGATCACCTTTTTTCTTGTCTATTTCTCTTGTCGGAAATTATCTCGGCTTACATTGGACGATTTCCAAGCATTCTTCACACGTCACGCATCACGTGATCGACTTCTTAGTTTCGTTTCTTCTTCGAAACGATGACGTCACAACGCGCTGAGCATGATATATAAGACTTTGAACCGCGTCTGGGAGTTGGACCCGTGTCTCACACTCCTCACCCAATATTTCTGAATAAATTGTGATCACCAGAAATCATCGATTTTTACCCGAGCTCAAAGATCAGCTGGTTTTTTTTGCGTAATTTCCAGGTCGGAGAGTGTCGCGCCTTACATTGGACGACTTCCAAGCATCCTTCACACGTCACACGTCACGTGATCTACTTCTTATTGCCGTTTTTTCCTGGATTTGATGACGTCATCGCCGCGTCGAGCACCACGCCCTCGACGGCGCTGCGCTTCACGGGAAGCCTCCGCTCATTACAAGACGCTCGAGCGCCATCTTCGCGTGGAACGATTGAGAGCGACACTTGGCCGCCTGCCAACTGCCACGCCCACCTTGGCGAACGGCCAACGGCGTCGTGCCAGTGTGCGGTGGGCGGCCGTCGCACGCGACGCGGCGGCGCGGCGTGCAGGCGCATTTCGAATTGTCACTGCTTGGCGGGCGGCGGCGTTTGTCTGCTGGCTCACTGCCCCTGTCCTGTCCTGCCCTGATTACATAGCTTTTTCCTCAGTGATATTGGAGTTATTTCTCGCTGAAAAATATTTATTTGAGGACTTTTTCGATTTATTCTAGAGCTATTCACTTGTCGTATTGCTTCTAAACTTAATATACTTATCCCAGAGCCCAGGAAAATCAAGCTATCTCCATGAATTCTCGTTATTTTGACATTTTTTTTCTGCCATTTGAAGTGGGGATTTATCATGATTTGATTACTGCTCGTAATTCGTTACACGTAGATGTGTTCAATTTATTTAAGCACTCTGGCAATTATTGTAACCTCAGTTCTGTATATTGATTAGTTTTTCTGTTGCTCATTGTTGTAAATGACACCTATGGACGTCACAGAGATCCGTAGATATCACTGTTACGCTCATAGACGTTATTGTGGAGCCTATAGATGCCACTGTGACGCCTATAGAGGGCGCTGTGAGACCTGTAGATATCGCTTGAGGCCTATACATATCACTTGAGGCCTATAGATGCCGCTATAACACCTGTAGATCCCTTGTGGAACCTATAGGTGCCACTGTGACGCCTATAGATATCACTTGAGGCCTATAGATGTGGCTATAACACCTATAGGACATCGTTATGGAACCTATAGATGCCACTGTGACGCCTTAGATGCCTCTGTGACGCCTATAGACGTCACTTTGAAGCGTATAGATGTCACTGTGAGGTCAATAGATGTCATTATGATACCTATAGACGACATTGCGAAGGTCTATAGCCATCTGAGACTTTGAAATGTCATTGTGACACTCATAGACGTCATTGTGGAGCCTACAGATGTCTTTTTGAGGCTTATGAATGTCACTGTAATACTTATAGACTTCATTGTGGAGCCCTATAGATGTCATTGTGGAGCCTGTAAATGGCAGTGTGACGCCTATGGACGTCACTGCGAGGCCTATAGATGTCATACTAGTTGCTATGGCAGTTTTTATGTGGCTCGCTTCTTTCTTGTTGCAATTTCCGTCTAAAATCGGTTTTCTCCCTGCTTTTTGGAAGAATTTCTACGCTTTTTTCTTGTCCCTTGTGTCCTGAATGTCTCTTCTGTTCACTTACCCGTGTTTCTGGTGCATTTGCAACAATTTTCTGTGAAGAAAAGACTTCGTAATCCGTGCAGGAGGAACTGTGAGCATTTAGCGAAGCCATATTGGGTCATGAAAAGAATGTTACGATATTATTCTTGGGGTTTTTGATAACTTCCCGTTCTAAGCAGTATATCAGACGTTATCAGAGCGATTGAAAGATTAGTAAGGAGGGAATTGCTTGTCGAGAATGATGCTCTCCTCTGCACACTCTGTGTGCGATGGGATGCCAGCCACCCAGTCAGGTCGTCGTCGTCGTCGAGGCTGACAGAGGCGTTTCGGCCGGCGCCTCTCTTCACTGGCCACACTCCTGTGGCTTGCTGCACCCACTCTCTTCAACAACAGCAGTCTTTGTCCGAAAATGAGAAATAAAGTGGAAAATTATCAGTGAGACAGGCATCTTCCCATGGAGACGACTCCAGCCACCGCATCAGTGTTGAATAAGCTATCGATTGATTATAAGATGTCTAGGGGAAAATTTCTGTACCGTGAAATAAACCACCTTGAAGGATCTGTGACACCTATAGGCGTCACGTCGGCCACTTTCGTCGATCTCATTGTGCTTGTAGATCTCACTCGGCGCGAGGTGAAGCTATTTCTGATGTTCTATGCTCTTTTTCTCTTTTTTTTCCTCTGATTTCATTGAGGCGGGCGATAAAAGTGCACATTGTGAGGCTTGTCCGATGTGTTGCATGTGGTGTAACGAGTCCATTTAGAGCGATTTTTTCCTATTTCGAGGAGCGCCAGTGAACGTTATCTCTGTTGTTATCGATCGTCGGCAAATATAACGCGTTCTATTTGTTTTGGTCACTATTTCTCCCCGTGTAGGTGATTGTTCTGAGGCCTGATGACTGTTTCGTCATGAGATTTTCACGTTTCTTTTTTGGCCGTTCGCGTGGGAAGAGACGAGAGTTGAACAAGGCGAATGACCGACCTGGGTGTAGTTTGTGTTGAAATTGAGGCTGGTCTTCCTTTGTGGCCTTTTTTTTTGTGTGTCGGGGTCGTTAGACGACGACAACAGGCCGTATGGCGAGTAGTAATGATTGATTAGATGAGCCTTTCTTGGCCAGCTCTGTTGATAATGATCTGCCCCATCTATTATGAATAACCGGCTTATTGTGGGGCGTCTCCTCTCCATTCTGTTAAGGATACTCAGCGATATTGTTGATCCGAACACTTGAGCGGATCGTTCGTCGGCCGTGTTCGCTCATATTTTAGTCATACAGTTCGCTAACCGTCGTCTATTTTAGGTACAGTAATCATGTCTGGATCGGATGTTGACAGTAAGGAGGTCTCCGCTGATAAGAACGAGCCAGTAACCGCCGAAACAGCCGGTGGCGACGTTGCTGAGGAGAGCCGCGATTCTGCAGCGTCGCTCGACAACGACGAAAAGTAGGTGTTTTTTCTTCCGGGGTTAATATTGATTTTTATCGCTCTTCCTATTCTCATGTGGGGTTTGATAGAGCTGCTGTGTGGCTATGTCTAGCAGAAACTATCTCACCTATCAATCAAACACGTGCTTTCTTTTGCTTCTTCTTCCGTTGTTGCCCTGTTGTAATAGAACTTCGATCACACTGTGATATCAACGGTGGTGTCCACTATGTTGACACTTATTGACGTTTTCATCGGATTGCAGGTCATATTCTGGATCTGAAGAGAAGAATGGAGAAGGAGAAAGCGAGGATGGTGGTGAGGATGAAGAAGGTGGCGATGACGAAGAAGAAGGAGGAGAAGGTGATGAAGAAAATGGCAAAGAAGAAGAGAACGGACATGTGAACTCGACCGACACCAATGGCAATGTAGGTTGAAGTTGTTTGAGTCTCTGGATGCCTATGCATATTTTTTTGTTCGCCTAAGATCAACCTTTTTCAGGATCGTAAACGGATGTCCGATGCGGGCGGAGATGAGGCTAGAAGTGGTGCACCGGCGTTGAAGAAGAAGAAAGGCGACGACGAAGAGGTCAGGATGAGGCGCCTGTAGTTGTACTCTCAATGGGCGACATTTTCCGGAATCATTTAGTTATCACCCACAGTTTGTTGCTCGGATCGGTAGTCACCCACCCGCGTTATTAGATGGTATTCTTCTTAGCGTGAATGTCGCTGAGGCAACAGTGCTGATCGATATGACACGCAGCTTAGTTCGGTCGTCGACGGCGGCGGACGTTGGCCGATCGATCTGAGAGAGAAGAGGGAGAATTTGTTGGCACGTTGTCAAGGCGCGTCGACGAATTGTGTCAATCAGGCACAACACGAGAGAACACCTGTTCAAAGAGTCTAGGATTAGCAGTCTAGTCCCCCACCCACCTCCTACTGAGGCGATTTCTGTCGCTTGTTTGTGGTCGTTATCCGGGAGATCAGCTGTTCCATTTCTCTCGATTTCTGCAAAATCCTCTATTTCAGGTTGGTGCCGGAGACGTGCAGGCGGAATCTGTCACAGCTGAATAACTTGAAATCTGTTACCGACATGATACTTTGGGTTTTCTCTTTGTAACTTATGTGTCGACCTTTTAGTTATTGCAATATCACCTCTTAGACCAAAAAAAAAACGAAGAAAAAAAAATCTGCCGGTCGCCACTTTTTTGTTCTCTCTTCATCTGTATGAGATCTAAGTGAGTGGCGACTTATCTGTCGTATCTCTTGAACCTCAATCAAAGTGTTTGTTAACCCGTGTGCATGTCACTAGTATTTTAGTGTCCATACGGCATTTTTGTTGATAAATCATGTATTACCTTGTTGTTGCTATTTATGGACATAAACTTTCCAGATAAAACTGAGATACGGAGTAGTGTGTGATTTGTGTGGATGTTTATTACTTTTCAGAATAATGGTGAATACATTTCTCAGGAGTGTAGATTAAACAGAAAGTATACGTCACAAGAACAAAAAAAGTTTGCAGTCCCGTATGGGAGTTTAAGAACATTGTTGGATTAAAGATATAACATGGTGGTAAAAGTAGAAGCTGCAGAAACACCTATGAATCTAGAGGATCTTTGTGGCAGCGTCCTCAGAGAGATGTTCTAGTCAGTACATGTGGAAATAAGCTCGGAGATCATACTACAGAGATGATAGAAATAAGTCTAATTTCTACTGGAGATTAGTTTACTGTCACCAGCTTGATCGACGACCATAGTGAATTTTGTCGCGTGGTGAGGTTCTTGGTTTATCTCGGACTTCTGCTCGTGGATAGACACTGTAAAATAAGAAATACGCAAAAATCAGTCGCTACAACATAAGTGGTATACCTGGATATTGCGTAATCCAGAGGAAACCTATCATTACAGGTTCGATTCTGACTGTCAATCGGCAAAAGAATAGTGTTCTAGTTCATTATTTTTAGATGGATCAGGTTTTATTAATGGCAATTTATTGGCCAGTAATCATTTTCAATCTAGGTGATACGTTTCCACATTTCCTTTGTGGATCCCAGCATTTACAGTCAGTTGACTTACTTTCTTTCACCATCTATTCAGACCGTCGGATTTATCGTGTGAGTTCCACAGCTGCTCCATGGGAATTTTCGTGCACGCTATGAAAACAAAGTCGCTCGAGTTGGTTCTCCCTGTTGTTCTCTGATGAGCATGCTAGGTCGTTCCTACGTCCTTAGTAAAGATAGTCGCTAAGCTTTGGGGATTGGACGGAAATCTTCCCAGAAAAGTCTAGTAGTAAATTGCGAACCGGAACGTGAAAACATCCATTCAGTGCGATAAAAAGCCAGTGCCTTTTCTCATGCTATTGATTTACATCTCTATCACTGCGCCTGTATTCTGGTGTTCCTTCCGTCGTCGGAGGTCCGTCAAAAAGAAACTTGTCCAAATTCTCACAATTCAAATTTACATGGCTGTAACTTAATTTTTGCTATAGGAAGGTTCCAAATACTCGAAGAATTTTCCTTTTTAAGATTTAGAAGAATTTGTTGCGCTGCAGATTTATAGTTGCGACGTCATGTCTATGCTTTGAAATGTCGGAGAGGCCACGACAGTTTTACAATTCAGTGCTTCTTTATATGTCAGCTTTTCACCCAGTTTCTGCTATCAACTTTCCTACAAGATCCGTCACTTTGCGTTTACTCTAAGGTTTTAACCTGAAATAGCCATAAATCCGCTATTAGAGACCCGGTTGGCCCATGGGGAGGAGCAGTACCTGAGCCTTAAACTTATTGAACAGCATCTCCACCACTAGGTTACCCACACTCACAGTGAAATATGCATAATAACGACCATATGGATGTAAGCGTTTCAGATCAAGTCCCTAAACGACTTACCAGCGCCACTGTTTCCTATATCCAGTCAATTTTGTTGACAGGTATATATTGGGGAATAACGGGGCAGTTAGTGATGTAAACTTTCTAGAAGCAAGATGCTGGTTCAGCCATTTCTTCACCACTCTCTTGCAGTCGCGAGCGAATGTCTTAGTTCGGCTATTTCCTCATCCAAGGCTGCAACGACGTCGAACTTGACCAGCATGCCACGCAGCATTAATGAAGAAGATGAAATCTTCAAGCAGCAGCCAAAACAGCACGCAAAATGTTCAAAAACATTTATGCTGGATGATTGGAAGGAAACGATGTCAATGTAAGAAGTAATGGGATTTGCACAATAAAATCTGATGAAGGGTCATGTAATATGAATAGACGAAGCTTTGGATACTTTATAAACATGTACACATTTATTTGCCCATACACAACTCCGGATCAGTAACCCTAATCATCTGAAACATTTAACTTTTCGAAAATCCATATCCGAACGACGAATCACTGCAGTTTCTGGAGGAGTTTTGGCATTACCACAACATATATCACAGATGATTTCTTCGAGAATCTAAGATTTCGAAGGTCGTGAGCACGCCCGTAACACAGTGTCAATCCAGTGTCCGCTGTAAACTGAGCCATCCATACCTTCCCAATTGGAAAAAATAATATCAGACCGCAGAGTAGATTCGCATGCATCGATAAAATACCACAAGCTGTTCTATAGGTCATATGTACTAAATCATCCTTGTAATGCCACAAAGTGAGTCGATTGCATGGCACATCCGTAAAGGATTGACCGCCGCTAACACTTCATTTTTTTACTTAAAAGAATTTTCTCTATATCGTTGAGAATGCTCTTCATCACTCCATAATGTTATGCATTTCTTGTGTTCTTCTCACATTGTTTTGTACACTACGATCACTTCTAATGTAATTCAAAATTATCTCCCCTATATCATTTCCCCAGTTCCTTTCCGTTATCGAAACCCTTTTTGTAGAGATATTTTACTTCTGGGCAACGATTTTCCACTAGTCTTTTAGTAATCATTCGAAAGCTTATGCTTGTTCATTTCAAAAATTTCCTTGGCTCATAAAAGACCTCCTTAGTGCATTGTGTAGTGAAGATAAACGCGCTTATTTTCGTTATTTATTTGAGAAATTTTTTCCAGTCATCTGTCATTGAACTTGGGCTTCTGATTTTCGTTTTGAATTGCTAAATGAACCCAGCGCTGCGTTTGAGCCTAGGTAGGCTAAGCTTATGAATGACAAGCATATAAACGTGTAGAGAAAATCTTAGAATATAAAAATCAAACGTTTATCTAGAGTGCTATCAGAAAGGGAGAAAGCAAAATTTGAAATTGGCTAAGAAAATAGCGCGTCACATGTAAATCCCGCTGTGCGATCGATCAAGCTATCACTTTTAATGATTACTCATACTGTGAAACGTGTTTTCTTATCAGTTTTACACATCTATATAAACCTTCTTAGAACCAAATTTGGTCTGTATCGTATGAGTACCTAAAGTTTGGTGAGAATTTGAAAAGCCTGTAGTCATGAAGTCTCCAAGATTTATGCTATCGAATTATTACTGAAAGTCTGATTATACAATGGAAAAAGCCTTGTCCCCAAGGGGTTGAAAATGGGGTCCTCAAAACAAAAAGAACACATTTCTTTACTGGATGGCGTAAGATTCCCCTGTGCCATTTCTCTATTGGATTGTTTGAGTCGGATTGTTTTCAACGATTTCACACCATACTTTTTGCGGTGCATGCAGTGCAATGGTTAGAGGTTTTTTGAGAATCAAAAGTGATCACTGGATTCTGCTCCCTCGTTTCATTGAGGCTTCTTCCCTCCGCGACATGGGCAATTTGATGCCAGATCTGTGTGGGAACCTTGCAACACTGATTCAATACATCGGCAGATCAAGGCCAATTTTATAGGTTAGATGAGTATTCAATCATCACTAGCGATGTGATGAAGTGCATGGTGCATCTCTGTTACTTTGCAGCTCCTACAGTCTATATTCGCTAGGAGCACTCACTGATCGTTTAACGTATCAACTTCAAATATTTCACCTCTTTTTCATCTTTGCTCATGGCGCGACTACTAAAGAATTCATGAAGCCTTTTCGTCATCTTTATTGGATTCGAAAACTCATCCAGAATGGAGTAGCATCTTGAAGGTCGCATGGCATGCGCAACAAACAACGAGTAGTCACTAGGATGCCACAACTGGCGCGATGATCAAATGCCGAAACCGTGAGTTTTTCTTGAAATTCCTCTTCAAATTTATCGCAGTAAACCGAAGTTTAGTTTGACTTTACGAGTCTCCCCTGTACTAGAATGACCCTCCAAGAATACTAGTTACGCAGGCTACAACTAACACAGGGCAACATCGTATTGCAGACGAGCCAGTCGCCAATCAACTTTGACATACAAGCTCTATTTCCTCAACATTCCTAGGATATCTGAAGTATCTATCCGAAGTCAACGTTATTTCCGACCAGACAACACAAGACCTCAACAAGCTTTAAGGTGAAATACTCGAGGACCATAAAGCATCTTTACGGAAACGCCGTAGTAACCGTTAACTATCGTTCTTTTGCTATGTGGTTATTGAATCCGAACACATGTTCTATTTACCATGGGGCCTTGAACTATGACGTCTACGGATAATTCTTCCCTCTTATTTTTGCAACATCAACTTTCATCAGCAGATCAATAAAGAAAGTTTAGTGAAAAAAAGAGAAGAAAGCAGGGGTCTGATCGATACAAGAGCCAGTCAACATCTATGAAACAGTCAATTCACGAAGGAATCCCATTTTTCGCAAGATCAGGTTGTCATTATGTCTTTTATGCCCGAAGTTTCACTAACTGATGCGGCGTTTTGATTAAAACATCCTATCAAAGAAAATGTACAGACTTTAGCTTTGCTCGTCGAATACCGAGAAACCCCCACAATCTAGAACTTTTTTCGCTGTGTTAGGTCAAGCATATGCCCTTTGAAACTTTACTGCTTTCAATATTCTATTCCGCTACACATTTCTGCAAGCAGGAAACAGGATTTTGCTATAGCTAAGTGATCCAGCCTATTACACAATCTTCGACGAGTCGATCGACTAGTCGCAGATATCGCCGCTGTCATAGGAAACGCTATCCCTTGGAGAAAACTAGCAATCTATCAAGCTTCTCACATATTTAATAGGCCTCATTATTATCATAGGTCAAAACATTGAAAGCTACAGTATTATGGGATTCTAGAAAACACTGCACTTAAGTAAGACCAAACGTGTTAATGGAAGAAGATTTACAAAGCTCCAAGTCGCATACATAGCCACATTCGAATTCTACCATTAATGTGAATGTTGGTTGAAAAATAGAGTACGGAAAGAAGTCAAAAATGAAATTAATGCAATAAAAAATCTTGAAAAACCCAAAAAGATAAAGGATCGAACGATGGATGATGATCAATCCTTGGGGACTTGCCATTATCGGACCACCATTGAAATGTACAGAGGTGACTACTGCTTAAGTCACTTGCACAATGACATGTGGTGGCTCATGGATGTACTCAGTATTGCTCTCCTTCCAAACATCTTGCCAATATTTTGTCTATTCGACGTCGTCAGAGGGCTTGATTCACGATTTAGATTGAAATAGCCAAGGCACTATTGAAGTTGTTGTGATAGCGCGGCATTTTGTGAAGAAATTGTATTAGTCCAGAGACTACATATATCTTTTCGAGAGCAAACAATTAGTATTATTTGTCCGAAAACGCGGTATAACAAACTGACGTATATGCCGTAATATGACATATACAAAATCCGATAAGAGTAACTAACTTTCTACCTAATACTGCTCATAGAGCATTACCAGAGTTCTCAGTAGAACTCTAGGAACTTAAGCTGTCTAAGGTGCTTTTGCTCATATCATATTTGAGCTTCATTTCAATTCATATAGTTGGAATGCTTGTTCGCTCACAGATTTATAGTTTTGGGAAGGAAAGAGCCTTCCTTCTCTTCGAAAATAGGATGTTATAGCTGTAAGCGTTATCAAGCGATGGTGTTCCATTATTAATATGGAGGCTGTCTGTAGAATCTGTATGGAAGCTGAATATAATTTGCCCGGAGGACCCTGCCATGAAAAAAATGAAAAGGCTGCGAAGAAATGTTAAACATTGTGATATTTATCACATCTTTGATTTGATCGAGTTCAGTGACAATTTCTACTCCGATGATCTTTCTCGTTGATGGGGGATTGTTGGTAGCACCGATAGATTAAAAACATGGCAGAAAGAAAAATAAAGCAAGGGTTTTGGTAGGCGTGGTAAAAGCACGTGAGCCACTCCCTTCCCCTTTCCCTAAGGGTGATCGAGAATTCACACCTCATCGAAGCTTCCGAGTTTTGCTCATATCTCAGCTTCGTTGTGGTTGTGTCTCACATCACATCTGTCATAAATAAAAAGGAAGCAGCAAAGTGAAAGTTATGACATAACTTTTTGCTTTCATGATTACTAATGATTGTATGTTAATCATATGTCATCTGATATGCTGTAAAATGGACTTGATCACAGCGCATTGTGTCCACATTGAACGACATCCACAAAGTACAGGCTTTCCCTATTATCTTCGTCAAGAATGCTCCTAATATCAACTTCCAGATAACTGTGTTGCTAAATATTTTTCCAATCGATTACCGTTTTATCATGGCCGATGGGAAGGTTGGTTCTCTTAGAAGGTCACTGAAGCTTAGTTTGAAATTTCAAAGCGTAAAAGCTCAACTATGGCTAGGCTGATAAGTAAAGAATCCCTGCTGTCCAAAAGAAATCTAGTCGTAAATTAATGTATCAGCGAAACAAGTAAGAAGATCGAATTACACTATAGTTAAGGGTGCTCGTACGGAGTAGATATCACATAAAGTGCATATCAACTGAAGCTCACAACTGACAAAAAGATTATTTAGGATAAAATGCTAATCACTACAAATGCTGGAGTGGATATCAGATCGCTTATTCTCCGATAAGAATTACTCAGTTTTTATCGCTACAGAAACGAATGTTTAACCAGTACCGAGAGTTGGACAGTACGCAGTGGCAGCGACAAAGATGCCCAGTATGATGATAGAAATTGATACAGTGCTTCCAATCAGTAGTATCAGCAATGTACATGGCGACAGTTTGAGAGCAAACGGTACCTAAAATAATACTCATTCGAGTAAAGCTGTTTTTTTCTGTTGTATTTTGAAGCATCACATAGTAGGGCGAGTGAAGTTTCTTTTTTAATCGGGATAGGGGTGCATTCAGATTTTCGAAGACGTAATGATGTGTAAGTGAGTTTGTACAAAGCTTCAATTGCTAACTTTACTGTTCTGGAACAAATGTGCCAAAAGTCAGAGAACTTTTGTTCAAACATTATTACACCGAGAAATTTTGATATCTACACTGAACGCTGTAAAAACTTTGCCTAGTACTTATTATACTGAGAGCTTTTAATATTTTTCACAATAGTCTCGACTTTCGATGTGTTATTTCCACAGGGCCATGACCGAGTGGTTGTGATGCTCATCGCAACGCGGGTCTAATCTTCACTTCTAAGACTCTCCAGCAGTAAACAACGAATGCCCCATTGAACGCTGTAACCCAGACTTCCTCGATATTGCAAGGATATCTGCTCAACCAGTAATCTACAGCGCTCAATAGATGACGAAAAACGCTTTGATTGCCAGAAGTGCTGGGAACCTCAGAGTGGAAGAAAAACTGCGAGCTGGACCTAATTAATGACTAAAATTCTAACAATTATTCTATGCATTTTGCTCTCTCTTACTTTCTTTAGCAAACTAACATTGCCATTTGTCACTTCTGTTGTCGTTGTTCAAATGTCAAAAAAGCTATCGTTAGGATATCTATCTACCTATAATAGACTTGATGAGTCTGTTATTTTGAATAAGGAATAAACAATGACTGATTTTTGAGTAGAAGAGCTATAACTAATCTCGTATATCTCAAATCAGATATAATGTTAGTGACTGTAATAGGAACGATTACAACAAAAATATTAGTACTAACAAAAAATCCTGTTAATTTTTTGATTACTTATGCTATGTAGCATGGAATTCCAATATTCTCGAAGCAGTGATTTATCGGAAGCATTTTAAGGGTTCATTTTCATTTCGGTGGTCTCTCAGCCATTTATTGTCGAAAAATGTTAGAGGTCCGTTCAACACACCCAAGGCCTTGCCTCGGCCCGTACAGGCCCATCAGGTCTTTCTCCACTGTCAGAATTGCGATGAGTTTCTGCAGTTTTGGAAAATCACCCGTGATGAAGGCTTGGAAAGACGGAAAAAGGCTATTCTTTGAAAAATTGAAGGAAAGTTAAAGACAATAATAGAGAAAACCAAAATCTTGAGCAGCGGTCAAATCAGAAGACTTTCCATGATGACTCGAGGGAACGAATAAAAGTGTTTGATCATTCAATATGTGATGTCAAGACGTGGCGAAGGACGTCTTCTATGAACAGGTGAAGCAAGGTTTGTATCCGAATCTATAGCGTAATTTTCGTGATATGTAGTTGAATGCAGCCTCTCGAAAAATTCTTTGACCTTAGGTGATTGCAGATGTTCGAGATCTGTTGATGCATTTCATAGATTTCGTGGTTCATTAGCTTTGATATTTTGACTGGGAATCGAAAAATCATGGTGGCTGATTCATACGTGAGCCATCAAAAACTTAAACTAAGCTTATTTTGGCACAAATTCGACTTGTAGAATGTACAGAAACTTCATTTCGTTCAAACATCGCGCTAAACATCTTATAGTCGCCATATAAAACCCTTGTCACATATCTCATGATTCTTGCGAGAAATCAGTCTGCATTGTTGCTCAAAAAGCACAAAGCAGATAATGGGAAGATCTCTTCTTGTGCTCAATACATCTGTTAGTCATTTGAAGTGTTTCATACATTTCTCATGTTTTATACGAGGTGAGCAGCGCAGTAGTAATGAAATCGACCATCACTAGCACGATTGTGGTTCGACTCAGCTGAGAACTTACAGAAGCTCTATATTTGGACAATTGCTATTAGACCTTTGTTCGAGCCAGATTTGCACTGTGCATTTTGATGAGCTTCTTTAGCTAATACTTTGACGAAATTTGCGAAATGCTTCAAAACTGATCTGTCTAAGTGCGTATCCATGAAGCAAGAGTATACGAGTTTTGCCTTGACAGTATTATTGCGATTAGCCCAAAGTAAATTGGGTATCACAAGTACTTTAGCATATAGTTCAGCAAGGAATAAATTCGAACGGGGCACATCAGAAATGCAATTTTTTAAAATTTACATAGCTCGACGTCACCCATGGCAGGGGATCCATCTCTACCTGTATTCGATTAATTTCCACGTTTCCCTCATCTACGAAGGTTCTCAGCAATGCGTGTAGATTCGGTTACTGCTTGGGGATTTTTAGTTGCTTCATAAATGTTTAATTGTGTTTGTCAAGTAGAGTAGTCTCCCTGTAATCCTTAGATAGGTATGCTTAGACGCTTACAGGTCTTCACACAAGGTAATTTATTGAGCTTGCTGTTTTACGTACGGCATTTTCCAAACAAATTTGTTCCCAACTTGTTGACCACGAGAATATTAGAGGTCTGGACGACTTAAAGGTGATTTGAACCAGGCGTTGTGATGAAAATATAGGCAATGATTATTTATTACATGATATTTTCGCATAGTTCATAAGCACAAAGACGGTCATTTTTGAAATTATTTTAGTATAATCCTTGAAGGTAGAAATAAGAAAGTGGTCAATAAAGATCAGTATATTTCTTCATGAAGAAAAAATGAAACAACTTGTAATTGAAAAAATAGTCGGAAAAGGAATGCAAAATGGCTAATGTACCAATGGACAGTTTTCTTGTTATATTTTTGTTATTCTCGTGTGGATGCCGTGCTTCTTATCATTAAACTAATTAGCTGTTAGTGATGCATTTGATTCTGGCATCAAAAAAGACTTTTCTTCAATTATTGAAGAGATTTTAAACTAGATGTGTCCAAAAGCCTTTTCACTCACCTGAATTGTCATTCCACTGAAAAACGTTGTGAAAATGGACGCCCAGAAGTCGTTATACGCCTAAAATGAATTCTAACAATGATTTTTACAAAACATGGGCATTTATGCTCAAAAATAGATCGGTGTGTTCCCAAGGCTCTTCGAGTGAAAAATAGTGAGCCAATCGCGAAGTTACATAGCGGAGGTTAAGTGCTTGTATCTGTGAAAGTCACAGATAGCCTTTGGTATTCTGTCAGACTAGATATTGGGCTTGTACTTGTGAAACGTAACACAGAATATCCTCACTCATCTATTTCTTTATCTGATATTTGCAGCATTTTGGTCCACTCACGATAATCACGATGCGCACGATGATCTAAAGCGTTTTTTACCATTTAGTCATGAATGTGATTACGTGTATGCTCAAGTATAACTCATGTTAGAGAAGTAAGCCAAAAAGCATCTTTTTTATGGACAATAATCTTAGGCAGGCAGTGAATAATAGCGTTCCTATTGAACTGCAAACTGTCCACATGATGCGACACGTCTCCTTGGTAGCGTTGAATTTAGAAAAATATCCCACTCCAAATTCTGGTGCTGAACCCATTAAAGAAATGCCATCAACGTCATTTACGAAGAAGCAACACAGAATATTTGCAATATTCCAGCAATACCGTTGGGCAAGGATTCTGAAAGCAGCGCAGAAAAGGAAGCGCATAACTGCATTATTCAATCAAACATGTGTAGTGCCACTTTCTGTAATAAGATGAAATTAATAACAGAGAGTGTATAATGAAAATGTTTTGATACACAAGACTTGTACCACACCGCACTAACCCACTAGAAGAATACTACTAGTAATCTCTCCCCACAAAATTTTCATTTGCGAATAGAAGTTTGAAGGTGGCTTCACGCGGGCTGAAGTCAACCACCTACACGCGTGATGGTATTTTAGCGAAATGAACGAACATTTAACCACATCAGTGGTCAGGGTAGAATTTAGTTGCATGAAAAAGCAACAATGACGATTTTTGAAACTATCGTCTGAGCGGGTTGTTGATTGAGCTTCATACTCTTTTCACACAGACTGTTTAGTTGACATATTGGAAAAAAATCTACAAAGGCTTTCATAGCTTGCCGTTTTAGTGTAGAGGGCGGAACATGCTAATAACTTCTTGCTAAGCAAAGTGTCAGTTTGGATTTGAAATTACTGAAGGATTCGGGTTTCACGGTAAATTGACATTGTTGAGATAGCAACTGCTGTGATATCTGCTTAATCCGATGTACATACTTTTCAATCACCATGGGTGGAATTTAACCAGTAATAAAAATTAGTTTGGCAAAGTGGAAATAAGTTGGCCGTGCTTTGAGTCCACTAGCGCTTCAAACTGCGTTGCCTTTGATCGAAGTTTACGTCTCCTAGATTAATCAGCCGAGAACCTCTCATTTGAAAACTATCCTTACCTATACTTACAGAAGATCTATGGAACTCTTGTCAGGTTTCACTTGTAATGCTTATTGTGGCATTTTTCCATTAGAAATTGTTAACTGAAGTTTATAAGGGCATATGCTTCATACAATAAGGCATCGGTGAGATATTGTCAGATTTTTGAATACTGATTTCAAAACTAGAAAAAATTTTAGTTATAGACGTTTATTTTTACCCTAATCTAGACCCCTGTAAGGCCCTTGTGGGCACATGGTATCAGAAAAATATCGAAGCACATCTTTTCGAAATTCGTGCTATGCATTTCATGATGAATCGAGGGCATGATCTAGCTCTCATCATGGTTTGAACTATTTTTACCATCAACTTAGTAGTGAAGCCGCGTATTAGTTCGGTGAGTTCTAGCCATATAACTTATCTAGTCAGTGATGGAGAAGTCGGAGAATAGGAGGTTCGTTATCAACATTTCATATATGATAGATCCCAGCAGCACTTCTCTATAATGATGTCTTACTACCTCATAATGGAGAAGAACAGCAACTAGAACATTCCAAACAATGTAGAGCAATCCCACCATCTGTAAGAGAAGCATGCGTCGATTCAGAGTCCATATCCTGTTCTAAAAATTCAAAGGGCACGCATTTTATGTTAAAAACGAACAATATAGAGATGTAATCCGATTTCTACAAGCTGAGAAAAATAGCAGTGTTCCCTTATTTTCCCACTTGAACACTATCGAACAAAAGCAGACCCCATTAAAATCGTCATTCATGCTTGTCACTCTTCAGGTCTTCCCAATAGGTTTCATTAGATACCAAGAGAGGGGGTCTTGCATTTTTTGCGTAAAACACTTCCTAAATAACGGTGGAAGTTAAGCTTCAAAAGTACTTCGCTATAATTCTCCGTGGAAGCTTGATAAATCCATGGTTTTTAGTGGGGTATGGGGAAAAAGAAGAGCTTCCATGTGCTTTTCACTCAACTGATTGAGAATGGGACCCCAAATTATGGTGCACGATACGCTTTGTATTCATAAAATCACATAAGCCCATGTGCATATTGAATTATTCTAGAAGTCCTTCTTTGATAGAATGCAAGCACGTGATCTCTTTCGATCCAAGTGAAATTCGTAATTCACCATATGGTGACTTTAGGCAAATTCCCACTAGCTCGGGACCACCTCAACAATTTTTAGGAAGGAAAACCATGAGATATTCGAATATTTCTTTCAACTGGATATATAAATAAGTGATTAGAGTTTTACGTAATAACAATGGCTCATTCATGAAAACTGGCTTTACATTAACGGCTTGAAAAATCGGAATATGGAACCTTGTACACTCAAATCAAAAAACTGTTCGGTCCTAGCTGATCAGAATCATAGTTACGTCAAGGAAGGTGTGATCAGGGAGGCGAATAACTTAAGATAAACACAATGATGTAGAGTGGTGTGCAAAAACGTTTGCGTTAGCCGGGACGGTCCCACAATAGGCGGCCAAATAAAATGATTTCCGAATAACTTACACTCATTAATGGTTTAATGCAGTGTAAGAGTACAGTAGTGATCGTGCCGTACAACAACGGTACTCCAAAAATACAGTAGATAAGAGCAAATATCTGAAAGTCAAGATTTACTCGATATAATTCCTTTCCTTTGTGGTTTCTAGTACGTTCAATAACATAATTCCTCAACACATTTGATCTTATCATATAGTTTGATACTGTAATTTGCTCATATCCCAACACATCGCCCATGCGATGGTGCTTTGTGTCGCCTACGTGGTCGATGATTCGATCCGCGCTCATGGATCATCAAACCATCCATCCCTCCGGTGTCGGCAAATTGGTACCAGGCTGGTCTCAGACCTGTCTGGGAAGATAAGCAGACTGACGCAGTACAGCGGAAGGCAATAGCTACTCCTTGTTAAGGCCAGATATGTATTCAATCACCTCAAACGAAATTAAAAATTGAAGACGAATGCATGGCGCATCCCTCAAGAATTGATTGACGCCAAGAACTCTATTTCATCCTTTATCAATTTCGATGCTGTTTACGATGTAGCTGGCTAATGAATATTTTCATATATAGTACTTATGTCCACATGTTAGATGTTCAACACAATCATTCAATGTCCAAGAATTAGTCGCACCTATGAAAACACTTGATTGACGTGAGATACAAAAAAAACTACTCCTATCCTAATCATGGAGGCCCTAAAGGATAACTTGTACTCTTCAGGATTGTGGAAACTTAACATATTCCCCACGTAATATTTGTAAAAGGCTAAGAACTATAACAGCTTAACGTTAAAATATTCAGCCAGTGGCTACCCAAAGTTAGTAATTCCCGACTTCTCCTTGTGGAATACAGCAATATCGAGAAAGAAAGATGCCTTTGGAGGGCGCAGTTTTGATCACGAAAGTAAAATTACATTGACATCGTTTTTATATCCGCTTCAAATATATTCGTCACATTCAATATCTAGCCAGACATCGTCATTTTGCAGCCGTCCAAGAATTGGTTTGCGATTTATTTTTTTGTAGATTCACGAAGATTACTTATTATGCATATAATTTTCTATACGTATATTTCATGTTATATTGTTTCATATACGTCATGTATGCTATATTTGTGCTATACTCCATATTCATATCATATTTAATAGGATATTGTATTGTTACACATATTTCACATGATCACGTTATATTTTTCATTTGGGGACGGAGTAGTGCAATAGCTAGATCGAGTGCGTCAGGACGAAAGGTGATATCCAAGTGTTGATTCGAATCGCTTCCCCAACACTCCTTTGCTATCACTCACCGAACGTCTTACGAAACGTCTCAACTCGGCTATCTATGATTGAAATTGTCTCTACCAGGACTCTCCGACACCGATGACGAGGGCTAATTCCTCAAGTAGCAATTAAAGCCACACGCGAAATGTTGGATGACTTTTGTAGAGGAGAAGCGCGAGGAAATGAATCAAAGGCAAGTACTGGTATCCGCGTAGTGAATTGTGATGGAGGTCGTTTTAAATAATAGGTACTGTTCTATTATGGCGACGCCATTTGAGGCCTTCATTGAAGGCGTATTCTTCACTGTTATCTGACGAATGTACGATTATCTGATAGCTTAAATCAAGTGAACTTTACAGTTATATTTCATTTCTCATACTGCTTATTTCTAATACCGTGTCAGTCAAAACGAGATTTTGTTTCACACTTGAAGATTTCTCACGTGATAAAGTTTTTTATAACAAAATTGGCCGTTAGATAGAGCAACTCTTTCTAATTAAGAAAATGTATTTGCTCTTTAGAAAGGATTTCTTAGACATCAGCAATTAGCACAAGAAGAGAGGGTTTCACACATCTTAGATATCGTCATTGTACCTTTTCAGAAACAATGATGTTTCTTAATTTTTCCAAGTTGCTCCTTAGCTTAAACAATAGCTCAAATCTAGACAAATCCAGCAATATGCTTTAAGGAAACCTTTCAGTTCGTTGTAACAACCAAAATAAAGGTATGTTTCACACTTGAGGGGTTTCAACGCGTAACATTTCCCTCAGACCATTAGAAACCATTCGATATTCTGAATTTTGCTGATTACAGTGATGTATTTGGTCTTTTGAAAGGACCTCTTAGTGGGCTTGTATTAGGTTAGGGAGCGTAATGCAACGACGGCACCTGGCCACCACGCATTGCCAGGTATGTGGATGGGATTTCGCAATACTGGCTCCTGGCTGACGAGCCATCTCAGAATTCCCTGCATTGATTAGTCATTACACATCAACTGCCTTCAACTGTCTTTTAATTCTTATCGACTTCACTTAATCATGAGCATTTTTGCTTTGCCAATCACCGAAAAAGAAGCCGTCTTGCTCCTACAAAGACAAGGCGTTTTGCAATCAAAGCGTCTGTGCAAGAAAGGACATCCAATGAAGCTTCACATTGATTCAAAAATTGCTTGACGGTGTTACAAGCGTAGATGTCGCCATAAGGTCGGTATTAGAGCTTGAAATTGGTTCGAGAACAGTCGTCTTCTTTTTGTTGCTGCCATCCGTTTCTTCCACGGTTGGATTGAAGAGTAACGTCGCTCAAACGGTGCAAGAATAATTTTAACATGAGTAGCGGCACCTTTGTGGGCTGGAATAACTATTTACTGCCATCCGTTTCTTCCACGGTTGGAGTGAAGAGTCAACGTCGCTCAAACGGTGCAAAAATAATTTTAACATGATTAGCGGCGCCTTTGTGGAGTGGAATAACTATTTACGTGAAGTTGTTGCAGAGCAGCTGATTCGACACCGGGGTGAAAGGACTGGAAGCAAAAGCAAGATTGTGGAGGTAGAAGAGTCATTGTTCACAAAGAGGAAAACTTGCCGGACGTGTGTTCCTACAATAAATAGAGCTATGGGCGAATCTGTCATGAGACAAAACAATGCTTCTTGGTGGCGGTTCCAGATAGCACAGCGTCAATCCTGCTGGCTGCTGTCAAAAACAACGTTGCTCAGGGTTCTACCATCTATTCCGATTGTTGGAAAGGGCTACATAGTTGAAGATATACAAGAAGTTGGTTTCCAGCACTTCGCGGTTAACAATTTTTTTAATTTTGTGGATCCACACACAGGTACTCACTCTCAAACGGTCGAAAAGATGTGGGGATCTGCAAAATGGCGCAACAGACGGCACCGAGGAACGGCACGCCATTTTTTGGAGTCTTACTTGGCTGAGTTCATGCGGCGAAAAATAATCGCAGGTGAAAATTTGTGGTTGTTGCGACCTTCCGTTTATTTTTGCCAATGTCCGAATAGTAATCTCCATTGTCCATATAAGTGACGATGTTTTTAGATCACTCTTGGATGCGATCAAAGTTTTCTGGCCTCATGAACAGTAATCTATATTTTATCGTGAGTTTGTCAATCTTTGAAACACGACTAATTATTTCCAACAAGTCTCTTCTATCTGAAAAGCACATGGACATGTAGAAAAAATTCTGAAGTGTCGGAGTGATCTTTGATTAGCATCAAAAATCCATATGTGATTTACGAAGTGGATTGGTAATACAGCTGTACACACACCTTAGCCTACTAGAAGTGCTCACTGAGTGTGAGACCCAATATTCTCTCAGTCGTTACATAGCTCGAAGAAGCCAAATATACCTTTATGATCGAAAAGATTTTCTCTATATAGTGATTGAAAGTTCATCACAACAAAACTTTTATCCACTGAGAAGTCTTCGAGTGAGAAACAAAATCTTATTTTGACTGGTACGGCGCCAAAAATAAGCTATTTGAGAAATTGAACATGTCACTGGAATTCAGATGATTTGAGCTATCGATAAACTACATAAACGTTTAGCAAAAGCAAAAAATACGTTTTTATCGAAGGCCTCATTTGGCGCCGCCATAATAGAACAGTACCAAGATTATATTATGCCATAGTATAAGAAAAAGGGGAGCCGTGGCCGAGTGGTTGCGGTGTTCGTCGCGGTGTACGCGGGTTAAGCCCCGCCTCCAACGCTCTCCGCTAGTTAACAAAGAATGCCCTATGGAACGCCACAACCAGGCTATCGTCGAGACTGTAAGGAGACGTGCTCAAACAGTTTTCTACGACGTTCAAGAGGAAGAACGGAATGCTAAAAAACCGTGATCCGCGCAGTGGAAAAAGCACCGTGAAGACGGATCAATAAAGTGTCAAGTATATTTTATATTATGTCATACTATATTATTTTATACTAGATTATATTTCAATGCATGTAACATTATATTATGTTGAATTAAAAACAATTTTATTGGAAGGCGTCTGCCGAGTGATCGCTGACGCGTGTTATGTTATTGTTATGCTATAATGCTATTAAACGTTGCCTAAAAAGAGCAGGTTTGGATAATTCGGTAGCAATAGTTGAAATACCACCAAATACACTCAAACGCCATTTAGTCCGCAACCGACTGTATGATCTTCTCTGCGAAACCAACGACTGCAAAGTTTGCCCAAACGGCAGAAACGGCGATTGCATGAGGTCGGGTGCAATTGACCTAATCTCTTGCGAGGCATGCGGGGATGAATATATTGGCGAAACGAGTAGACCACTCTGCATCCTCGTAAAAGAGCACCTAGCTGGGAATCGTAACTCCGACCCAAAAACCCCACTAGGCACGAATAAGGAACAGAAGCATAAAGGAGCAGATTTTGACGTTAAATTGACGGTCCTTGCACAGGAATCAAAAACATCTACGCGTAAAACTTTGTAAGTCTTTTGGATACATAGCAAAGGCCCAAAAATGAATCGCAAAGAGGAGTGCCTCGTAATATCGCGTGACCTCGCACCATACCTAAGGCTAATATGCTCCGCCTGAGCTAGGCACAGTCTCACTTAATCACAGACTCCAAGTGGCAGGTCTGCAATGAATAATTGGGAACCTGAAACATCTAAGCGGTGAGTGTTTTTGAAATGAAGTTTTTTCTTTGCGACCCAAGAATCTAATTCTTAAGTTTCCTGCTGGGGTTATGAAGGCCTTTGATTTAATAATTTGCGAATAAATTTGACCTTTCCAGGCTGTAAAGATGGCGAACCTTGCCGAAACGTAAGCCACCACGACTGTTGTAATTTTCATGCTGCATTATTGACTGTATTGTTATATGCTTCGCTGATATTCAATAAATAATATCAATATCACCTCGGTGCGGCTAAACAGAAGAAGATACTCTATATTCAAACTATGCCGAGGTTAACAGATAGTCGGGCCTAGGACATTAATTTTTATTTATTTATGGTACTTGTACGTTATGAGGGAACAAATGAAAACCAATCTCTTTCAGTGGACGGGAACTTCCAAACGAATGTTAGTAATATTTCAAGAATTTCGATTTTTGACTAGAGCCCCATATGACCGGTTTTCAAAGAAAACCTTCTATAACGCTGTAAAATCCAAAAGAAAACTAGGCCTTAGACGCGCTTTCCTACCACCTTAAGATATTCCTCGCCGAATAGAGCTCTTATTCAAACTATTAGTAACCATTCGATAGGGTAATGTTTGCTGATTTCAACGCCGTTTTATATCCTGAAAGTACCGTTTCTCTGCAATGCAACAGAGAAAACAAATTGAATTCACATACGCTAGCAAAGTGGTATTTGGCCAACTCACGTGCCGCTGGGTGAGTCGGCCACGTAAACTGCTGACGCGACATATCTCTACACGTTCATATGCTCGAAAATCGATCGATCATCGCGTCAGCGCATGTACCACTTCATCCAGCAGCACGTGAACTGGCCAAAGACCACCTTGTTCGCACATGTAAACTCATCTTCTTTTACTTGCATCTTCGCAGAGATTCGGTCTTTTTATTACATAAGCGCGACGCTGGAATCACCAAACTTACGATATTGAATGATTACTATAGTCCAAAGAAAGAGCTCTGTCCGGTTAGAAATATGCACGTCTGAGCGCAAGGAATTCTCTTCTTTAACAACGTCAAAAAGGCTTTTTCGAAAACCGGCCATGTGAGCTGTACCCAGTAATCTAAGCTTGCGAATTATTACTAACGCTCCTGTAAAAAATTCGTTCCCAGCTACTGAGATCAATTTTTCATTTGTCGCCTCTTGATGGGCAGGTATATATATATATAATAATATATCATATATATATATATATATATATAATATATATGGGGAATAGAGGTTTTTGTTAAATTTCAAAGGAGACATGTATAGGAGAATAGCTCAAGAAATCCTAATGAATCATGAAGAATACACGTTATTTAGGGACTACCATGTTCAAGTTAGGAGCACTTTCCATTCCGAGTCAACTAAGTATATTCGCCGACGGAAATGATTTATCACTGACTGATAATCAGCTGCAGTCATTCTTGGCAAGGTCGAAAAGATCACAAAATGATTGGAAGATATCTTAAAGATCACTAGTTGTTGAGAACGGGTTATCAAATTATCGAAGTAACCAAATATGGAAGTAGTTATCACTATACGTTCAATTGAAACTTGAATTTTCATAGTGTTACAAACAAAAAAGGTGGTTTGAAAGATATTTGGGTAGAAATGCCAAATAAGATACCTGGCCACCAGTGGTTTCAGGAATTCTCTTGCCATGACCAAGTGTAAGTAGAAGGCTGTAAGCGTAGTTGAAAGAGTTTAAGAACGTCCACTCATTTCTGTCCGGTGTTTGCAGTTCCACACGATCTTCGTATCTTTTCAATGATTCCACTAACAATTGCTGAAATAATCACGTTTGACTGTTTCACGTGATTAGTAAGAATGAGTTCTTATTACTCTCTAGCCTCCATTATCTAATTTAGCAGCGTGAAAGTCTTCACTGTGCAACGTATATGATATGTTATGTGAAATATGAGGAAGGGGCGAAATACCGAGAAAATCCGCTTTCCAGCAATTTGCTTTATCATAAAGAGCCTTTCAACCACAATTTACACTCAGTGTTAGCTTGTCCGACACCAATATAATGTTAAGCGCGGCCCTCGGTAATCCATTTCTATTTGCTTGATGGGTGGTAAAGAAAAATTCGCCTCGGCGTGGTCATTGACCGGTAATTAGATGGTAATTAATCTTCTCGCAAGAAAGATAGTTTCCAAAAATTGGAGAAAGTTTGTAAATCACTAAAGTGTTCAAGGATTTTTAAGCTTTCCAGATCTACGAAATAGACAAACTTAATCCTGAAATAATCTTGAATTTATCGGTTAATCTTCCTACTAGTGAATGATATTAAATTTCTTTGAAATTTTTGAAGATGAGAAATTCTAAATCTGAAATAACTTATTTCGAGGCTACAAGAAGATGTTCGACGACGACTGAAGGATGAACTTGGTGAGTTATCTGTGTTTCCTACTGGTTTTTTTCCTATATCTCGATTTATTGAAGCGTGGAGCCAAATCCACGGCGATATGGGCAGTGTAAGGAACCACTTATTAGCGTGCTATAGAATTACAATCTTCTTTTGGAAAATTTATCACTATGTGTCAATACCCTCGTTAAACGTATGATAAGGGAGCACTTATAGAGCAGTGGTTAAAGTTGCATCGTAATTAATGGCAATAATTCATTGCTTTTTTCCTCAAAATGCATGCCCCAATGATAAGCCAACTTAATTAATGTGAAAAAAGGCTGAAGATATTGCAAGATTTATCAGCAGTGAGCAATTGATTGTTAATCACTGCAGTATGGCGTGATTTTTCACTTTACGTGGAGTGTAAGTTATTCGTCTACAAGGGATTGGTTCAGACAAAAAACATCGTCTTAGTGATGAGACTGAAAAGCCGAAACACATGTCTTGCACTTTATCAGTGCCATAACAAACCTCATAAAAAGTTTAAAATATGTAGGCAGTACACTTGCACTCTAATTTTGGACCTTATTATTTCAAATAAGTGTGTTATGACTGAGTAATTAGTATCCAATAATGCTTATGTGATTCAGTTGCTATGAAGGCGATCAGATTATCGACTCTAACTTCAACACTTGCGCAATGATATGACCTCTTAGAGAGTCACGTGTTGCAAAAACGAACATAAATTTCAGATTCAAATCAGCAGAACTCTAGTTATGGTGATTCCTGCAACAAGAACTGTTAGAGTTCACAAGTGTGCTTACTGAACTTCTTCGAACTTACTGAACTTATTGAACTGAAAACTTTCTTCTTCGACCATGAAGAACCTCTTTTTTAAACCCTGCGATTATATTTATATTTCTCCATTTCAATTCTATCTGGCGAACTGATCATAAACTCCACTGAAGAACTCTTAGCTTTCTTAATCATATATGCTGATATGTTAAGAGTACCTTGCGGTAGCTGATTTCATCTATTACATCTGATTTCCAGCTATGGCAAGAATAAGGCAAAGTCAAATTTTCCATATGCTATGGATGAATCTCTCGTCATTGATCGATCCTTGGAGAATGTGTTACAGATTTGGCCTCATGTAGCATCGCTAGAGCTGATTGATAGCAAATCACCTCTATATACTAACTCGTATTAGCTTATCGAGGATCAGATAAGTGCTGCTATTCTTTCAGACAAGTGTAGTGCCAATTTGCCGACTCCAGAGGAATGACGCGGTTGGTTAGCACGGGCGTGTTTTCGCACCAACGGCATCTCACTGAGATTTAGATCGTAGAGTAGTTCTAAGAAAGTACTTTCTTCAATTTGGCCAACATTCACTCTGCCTGAGTAGTAGTGATATGACTGAAATGATGTCATCGGCAAAGCGAAAATGATGTGGCTGTCAGCCATCGACTTTCTTTGACACTGTGTTCAACTCTTGCTTTTCTGTGGTGTTATCGAGAGTAGGCAATTGCCGCTGAATTTATTTCCTATCTCATTATCGAATCTGAGTTTTTGAGTCAATTATATTGTTTTTTTCAAATTGTGAAACTTTGGTGATGGGGTTCTGTATAGCTTATAAATGACTCTTATCCATAGAGCAGGAACATCATGCCTATCAAGTGCTTCTACAATCGATTCTGTGTGACTGGGTTGTCATCCGTTTTGAGATCGGACAAAATGGTAACAATGGAAATAGATTGAAGGGTAGAGATCTGTCTCCTTTTTCTTGATATAAAATCATTTTTGACGTAGCGATTTGACTTCCACTGTTCCTTTAAACAATTTAGCAGAGTAACTCAGTCACAATTAGTGTTAGTTGTTCGGCTATTGAGACGATGGAGTCGGCTGATTGCCGTCGTCCAATGACGAATCCGACACAAATCGCATTCACCACAGCAATTCGACCGTTATTCTCAAGCCAATCAGTGTTGTTGGACTTCACTTCTTCGATACGATGGCTCACAAACTCTTGCAAAACAACGGCCATCGAAATTATTCGGTCAGGTTATCTGACTATCCAACGTGACGTTAGCTTACGTCTTAGTATGAAGAGAAAGTGTCGACTGATTGCCACACCGTTCTTTTTTCAGAAAATGAAACAAATTTTATTGAATAATGGCAGAATGAGAATTTCTCTAGCGAAATCCTTTAGAATTTATCTAGTATTTTTTGTTGGCTTGATCAGAACAAGTTAATTTTGTTTCTTGCGTTTTTCCTGGGAGAAAACGTTTTGAGGTTCAAGTGATTCTTATTGGTTTTCAGACTAAGTATTCAAACAATTTATTTAGTTACAAGGATTATTTCGTACGGGGAGAGAAACCTAGAAAATAAAAAATCGCCCCTCTTTTGTCGTGCCCTCGAGAATAATCTCATTGGTGCATTCCAAGTATTTTACGGGGAGGTAATGTATAGGTTGGTGCAAACACAATTGAAAAAAAAAGAATAAATTGCTTGGCGCTGATCAGTCTCTAAGAGACGATTCATGCATTTGTCTCTGCACACCATTACAAATGTGATTGAATAAGCATTCGGTCTATGGAATGGTACCCGGTGGCCTACTGTTATATTAGGTCAGCACTGCTAGCCTTGGAAGTTTGAAAATTGGTGAGCTCGGAAAGCGATTTCGAACCAAAGACTGCGTGTTTGCAGCAGGACTCGTTTTAGCAACTGAGATAGGGTGAGTTAATTTCTGCTTAACATAGTACAATGCAACTTCGTAATTTCTGCAGTATTACAGCTGTACACCAGCTACTAGTCTTTCGACCACTGCCAAAAATTTCCCAAAGTGCCTCATCTTGAAAAGATGGATTTCTACATATGAATTACCAGCAGTAATCTATCGACTGAAAAAGATGGTGATAACAGATTGTCATGTGCTATCACCATGAACAACGTTGTCCCAACTCTGCTATAAAGTAGCATTCAGTGCAAGGCGTTGGCCATTGATGAAGAGACATCTCCAGACCGTACAGTATGGCTCCGAAGTAACATCCACAGCAAGGCTTTGAACATTCTTACCGACTATATATAATTAATAATGCTCATCACGGGATGAGATGTGTTTGTTTTTTGAGTTGAAGGGGGTACTTCTAAGCATGAAAGCATCGAAATAAATTCATGCAGCTGCGATTTGGAACAGCGACAGAGTGCACTTGCTGTATGCTTCAGCCTAAAGTGGCTAGAAGTCTTTATAAAAAGGGTAAGCGCATTAGAGAATGTTATAAATTCCTTGATGGATCCAACGTTTTCCTGAATCATTCGGTAAGTAACGAAGTTAACGGATACATTTCATTGAGCGATGTTATATGGCTGATATTTTGAGGGTTATTAGATACTGCTCTTCACCTGAACTCTTTCTGATTGCTCACGATCGATGATAATCAGTAGATTACGTGTGTCGTTAAAGATTCTCGAACTAATCGATCTTGCAAAATGTCGCCTGAAATTCTGTTTTTATAGATGGAAGGACCATCGCCAAGCTAAAAACAAAAAATACCCTAGCAGTTAGAATGTATACACTGATAGTCAAATGGTCTCGTTACTATAGTTTTCTCCATTCATTATTTCTGATAATATGCACAGACTTAGTATGAAGCCTTTTTCAACTAGATAGCAATTTTCCTCCCGACATTGCTTAGGACCCACAAAAAAAGTCAGTGATTTTGAAATCAGTTCTCCCTTGCATTCGGCTCAGTTAGAAAATTGCTCATAGAAATGATAATAACAGAAACGTGTAAGCTCACGAGTATGTATGAGCTTGCAACTTTGTGGATAGTAATGAAATTTACAGCTTTTATATGCACCAAGGCATAGTGTGTTTGACTGAAAACAGTGGTTCAGGCTCTCTGACTCAATCAGATTAACACAATTTCGTCTATTCCAGCATCATATTCTGAGAAGGTCGTAGCAACCTCTTAAAACTGGATAACTATCATTGCGACAGAAGGTTGCTTCTGACAAACTGCGACGTAATATAGTATTTATAGCATTTTTTTCGCAGGACCTCAACAAAGCGAGAAGTTTGGAATGTTCATCTAGAATGTCAGCCAATTGCTAACTACTTCATGAATAACAGCTTTCATGGGAGCAATGCAGTCATAAAGTAGAAGACTTCTTCAGTTATAAGCAGCCTATAAAACTCTGAAGTGTTAACTTTGAAGCGTTATGAGACAGCAATGTTACGCTACAACAACGACAGCAGCGAAGGAAACTGAGATGATACTTCCACTATTCATGAATTCGTCCATTCACATTATTCATGCAAAGTTTTCACAAGTTTTGATTGCTTAAAGTCTAGATTTTCACACGGTGACATTGTCTGGATATGTTTATAAGTGTAATAACGGCGATAACTTGGTTGAATACAGAGCGCAGGGATCGACAAGAGTCATGATAACCAAGCCGCTTTGTACCCTAGGGAGGAAATCGCACTCACTGCAAAATATACGCGTATCAGATTCTCGTCATCCTATGGACACTAACTATCGCCTTCTCAAAGTAAAACACGACTTTAGAGTTCTTGTGAATCGTCGTATTTGTACAGAAGGACGAGAAACTTCCAAAAGCATTCCTTATAATGAAATAACATCGCTTAAAAAGTTGTAATCCTATGTGCGTGTTACGAAACACATTCTCTCTCGTTCAGTAGTAGAATTGCCAGTTGACACGAAAATAGCTAGAGCTCAATAAGATGCCAATTGCATCCTTCTTTGTGTGTTTCTATTTCATTACGCTATAAAGTATTCTCTTATGGATTTTTGGATTATTTATTGTTACACAGCAAATTATAAGATCTCAAAAGTGAATAAACAAAATAATTTAGTAGGGTACCTGTTCACGGCGAGATTCATGTACCATTTGCGAACACTCTGTTCATGATGGTCGTGCTCGAAGAACCAGAAGCAAGCAGAACCCATGAACAAATAGAAGACAACGATGAGAAGCAGAAGTAGCGGAATGCATTGGCGAAGGCTTGTAATTCGAATACCAGACATTAATTGTGCTATACCATCTCGGATTCTTTCCAGAAACATCTTGAACTAAGGTACTATAAAGAATGATAGCCGCGCAATCATTACAGAGTTTTGGTGACACCAGGAAGAAGAGTTAGCTATTGATATGCTAGCTGAATAGAGCATAAGATCTTTTATAAGGTCAAATGTTATTAAAACCAAGAATTAACTCGAAATTGGCTAAGAAATTCCACTAAATCCCGAAATATGAGTCTTATAATTTGTCGAAAGCAGTGGAAGATGGAATTAAAAAGAGGAAGGTCTCGTGCGCTTACTAAGGAGTGGTAGTGATAGTGGGCGTGGAGCTTCATTTACCAGGGCGGACCCAGACTTAAACAAAACGATTCTGTCAACGCAACAAGCACTATTATACGCACAATGAACAACGAGGTGAGATTAAAGCGGATTATTTCCAGTTCAAGTCGGGCTGTACAAGAGCCGTTACCAGACCACATGGCAAGCTGGCCCAAATAATATTGAAAGGATCCATTGAAATTTGAGCGTGGTCTCAATAAAGCACTCAAAATAAAAGTTCAAGAACGTTTTCTTCTAATGTAGAGAAGATGACAACAAAATTTGAAACTTTACATGAACTGTTTACTATAAAACATACAAAAAGCGGTGAGTATGTTGAAGTTAATTTTGTGCTTGATGCGATTGAAATCTAGGTCTGGTGATTTTTCTCAAGGAATAATGGAGGTGTTTGACTGATTGGACTGCGGACAACCTGACCTTTCCAGGCTCTGAAGAAGGTGAAACAACTGAAACGTCAGCTGTTTGAATAAAGATAATTATAACACCTCGTGTCTGCATTAAGAAGAAAATAAGGAATAATAATTCAATGACGTTTTTCTGCCCATCTGTATCAATGGGGACCACTTCCTTGCATAGCCGCCCATGGCGCGGATTTTAAAATTCGAAACAGCTAGAATTATCAAGAAAAGAAGTTGCATATGCAAGAAATCACAAGAACGTGGAGCTTCGCAATCGGAAAATGCATAACAAAAAAGGTCACTCATTCAATAAATGAAATTCTCTTTGTTCAACCCGCTTCTAGCGGTGGTATGATTTTTCAAATATACTGATTGATGTAGAGTGGTGTGGAAAAGTTTCGCGTTTCGATAGAGCACGTGCTCTCGGAAAGGGTGAGATGATGGTTTTAGTCCCGCTGACGCGAAAGTTTTGCACATCACTCTACATCAATGGGTATGTCCATTTGATAATTGTTAACTCAAAACATCACTAACGTGCGGTCACTCAGAGTTGAACCATGATTTCTCAGACTACACTGAAACGTTTCATCTCTGAGCATTAGCTTGTTTTGCCACCGCAGAACGAAAATAACACACTGCACTATACTGCTTCTACATCAGTGGTTTGGCTTTGCAATTATATGTCAAAGGATTCTGAGCAGTACTAAGAGAGGTGAACCTTAAGCGGGATCACAATGCGCGTTTCACGCACCGCGCGAGTGTGTGTCACCATTGCACCACGAATCCCGTTGTTCTGCTGCTAATACTTGTACTTTTGCGTTTACTGTATCCATCTCGAACCTTTTAAAAACAACGCGTGTCAAGCTTTCTCCAAAGTTCTATTAGTTATTCGATAGCTTAAATTTCAGAATCTTCGATGCTGTATTTTATTTCTAAAATAGATTCTTATTGCGCTGCAGCAGTAGAAAAAAAAAATCATGTTGCACATGCGGTGCGTTTTCGAGCGTCTTCTTGTAAGTTATTCGAGAAAACTTTCTTCCGTTTCGTAGATGCTTCTACATTTTTTGCATTTTAGTTGTAGAAAAAGCTTTGTTCCATGATTTTGTGAGCTTAAAACTTTCGTTTTCATTTGTTTTGCCAAATGAACCCGCCAATAACACAAATCCTAAGCAGCCTAGGCCTTTGCACGAGAAACATATGAACATATGGAGAAAATCATGAATAACAGGGCATATGTTCACGTAAATCTTTTTGCTTGAAGCGGAGATAAAACCCTGAATTCATTGACAAAACCACGCGACACATATGAGTCGTGTTGTGCGATCTATGCACAGCCACTTACACATCTCAGCCGACTTGAAATGCGAGCCGAGTGCGAGTTCCAGTCTCTCTGAGATGATACAATAAACTATGAAGTTCTTTTCGGAAACCAAATATCCATTGAAATAGTTGAAATTTGAACTATAGATTAATTATTGACAGTGCAGGAAGAAGCTCTGTTCAGCGAAAAATACGCCGAGTGTGAAGCATGAATTTATTTATACTACTACAGCCCATAAGTAGCAGTTTGCAGTACAAAGATAGCTCTGTCTCACTTTCATTGATTTGAAGAAAGCTTTAATAAAGTGGAAACAGAAGCGGCCATAGAGGCTCTAAACACTCAGGGAGTCCCTACTCGGTACACAATGATTCTTCATGAACTTTATGAAGATTTTACGACCAAAATATCGCCATTCTACAACAATATCACCATAGACGTAAGAAGGGGGGTACGACAAGGCGATACAATATCGCCAAAACTATTCATTGCCACCCTCCAAAACGTCATGCGAACATTAGAATAGGACGATATGGGAGTGAAAATTGACAATCGCAATAAAATTATTTCCGCTTCGCTGATGGTATCGTCCTTATAACACTAAGCATCAGTCGGGCGAAATGAATGTTGGTCGATTTTAACAACAAATGTAGAAGGATTGGCCTTCGACGAAATCTAACGAAAACAATGTTCATGTGGAACGGATGGGTTTTGAATGCCCCATTCAGCCTCAACAAAACAAAATTTTCCGACTGCTCCAATTCGTCTATGTAGGTCGTGAAATCAACATGATGAACGATCTAGCTTCAGAGTTGAGCAGGAGGAAACGAGCTACTTGAGGAGCGTTTAAGAGCATCGAGGACGTAATGAAAAAAAAAAACGAAGGACATCCGACTCCTTGTCCACCTTCCGACTCGACAGTTATCTCTGTTTGAACGTATGCAAAAACGTGATCGCTACGCAAGCAGGATGAAAGGTCATTCGGCGTTATTGAACGCGCAGTCAAGAATTGGATGCTAGGAGTATCTCGTGTCTTGCAGAAGAGAGAATGGATCAAAACTTCTGATCCACGTCATCGATCGAAGGTCAAAGATGCCGTTCTACACGACAGGATATCGAAATAGAGTGGTTTGGATACTTAATGCTCTTCAACGGCAAGCGATGGACGAGAACCGTTACCCACCAGATCTTCGGCATATCAAGCGCTTCACAGGAAGACCACCGTCTCGCTGACCCGATTTCTTCACGAAAGTTGTAAAGGATAAAAGAATAATGCTCTCGACGTTGATCAGTCATTGGGGGATGAGCCATACATTCGTTTTTGATATTCAACTTCGTTTGAGGTGACTGAATGCATATCCGGCCTTTACAATGACTCACGATGGCCTTCCGCTGTACCAAGTCAATCTTGCTTACCCTTCCAGATGAGTCTGAGACTAGTCTGGCACCAATTTACTAACCCGAAGGCAGGGATGGCTTGGTGAGCCATGAGCGCGAGATCGAACCATTGACCTCGTGTGCGACGCAAAGTGCCTATAAGCACTGTACCACTTGCGCTCTTCACGAAAGGCATAGAAGAAAGATATGATGCTCAGCGAATCTTTAGAGCAAGAAGCACCCACTGCGCTACCCTTGCACGCGATAGCAAAAATGGAGATGTTGTTGATGCCCGTTCGACTCGCTCGACAATAAACAGGACGACGGTTGATAAACGTGATACAGTTCATTTTGAAAGGACAGCATAAAATATAACCAAATTTGAACTATCGCACGATTACTAAAGTTTATCAAAGAGAAAAACACATAATTTCCTTAAAGTTGTCAAAATCTGGCGGAGAAGCACTGAATTTTCCAATAGTACACAGTGGGTTGAGTGCCGGTAAGTATTTACTTAACCAACCTCGTTGGTGATTGATTGCTGACGGCTTCGATACCTTACATAGCCCAAAATGATGAAAGAGCAATCTCCTTGGTGTGCACTCACAGCACCCCACTTACAGTGATACGGGTTCCAGCTCCCACCCGACTTTCAAAGTTCTACACATCACTCAATATAATTGGATATGTAGCTGCAGCACTACACTGCTTTGCAATAGGGAACTAAATAGGTTGGGGAAAAAGTTCTGAGAAAATGCTTATAATGCATTTTTATGCACCTATTACACCCGAACAAAAACAAAACTAATAGTCAAAGTACTCCCCTTCAACTTCAAACACCTCCTGCCGCTTCTCCGGCAAAAGATCAATTCTGCGATCATAAAATTCCGACTTCTTGCTGTTGAAGAAATTAATGACCGAATTGTGCAATTCAATATCGGTACCAAATTTTTTTTTTTCGCGCAACGAGTGCTCCGTTAAACGAAATTTTCTTCACTTTCGTCGAACCTTTTTGAAACACCTGTACACCGTGCTTTTGCCAACTGCGTCTTCGCCCCAAGCCAGATTGATGCGCTCATTTGCCACCATTGCCTTTAAACCTACTAGCCATTCGTGCATCATCAACAACCTAATTCGCTCGCTTGTTAACTCCATCTTGAAATAAGCAGATAAATTGTATACCAATCAACGCGGAAGAAGACGGGCTTTTGAATGAGCTCAAAAAACGCAGAAAATAGCCGGCACCCAGAAAAGTTACAAGCATTTTTTTCAGAACTTTTTTTCAACCTATTAGATAATAGACGATGTTTCATTTTCAGACGTGAAGAAGTATTCACACATAAAGTGTTCAATGCAGCCTGTAAAAGAATACTGAATAAATCTACAGCGCACGAGGTCGAGCACTTAGCAAGGTAAAGAGTGACAAACTATGCATCTCACTGTGATTTCCACATAAACAGTTGGTGATAGTTTTGTAAGATATTAGGATTGCTGTTACGCAAGAGTGTTTGACGAAATTTGCAAAATTTAGAAGGCAGGTGGAGTTGGACTACTGACCTACCTGCCGTTTTAGAGAAAACGGCTAGCAGTACATTGCATACGCTCTCATCGAAGACACAATTTGATAGTTTCCAAATACAACTAAGAATAACTGAGCAAAAAAAAAGGCTGCTTGGTAGGGCATTGAAAAGATTGGAGATTAGAGGAGTCTAAAACAGGTTTTTCGATCTGCCGTCAAGTACTCTACAACTAATCTATGTTCTTCAGTAGAGAATGGTTAACATTACACTGTAATATTCTTACTGATCGGGTACTGACAGTATTGCTAACAAAATGTTCGTCCAATACAAGACAGATAATAGTAAATGACGACATTTTGGCGATTACGTCTTTTTCACAGTCTAAGAGAGTCAAATTAGCGTGCAATGTCTTTGGCTGAACTCTTCCATAACCAAGTAGATAGAATTCAATGCATAATACTTAAGATCATAATTAATAACCTTCATTAAATACGGTTTCATCATTTAAAGTCCATCAGTAATCATGTCAACCAACCGTATAGAGTTCTACTTGGATGAGGTATGCCCCTAAGTCAGATCCATAAAAACCGACGTGAGATATGGTGCAATATCACGAGTGATGGTGAGGAACTCATCTTCTCGATTCTTCTTGATCTCGGCAAGGATCTAGTGCGGTTCGAGAGTTTTAACGCTCTGAAATTCTATGCTCCTGCACGAGGATGGTTTTCGACTTTAAAGTCTCGCCCGCTAACTGTCCATGTCCTAAGTGCGGAAAATGAGGTATGGCTAAATCTTGAATGTGTCGCCTGGGTATTTCTATATACACACGGAGATCGGCCTATCCGTTTTGTCGATATATTCTCCACCGAACGCTTTGCAAGAAAAAAAGTAAATGCACCCATTACTCATGAAGTGAACTTCTTTACGTCAGAGCATATTATGTGGTACGATGTTTTTACAAGTAGGTGCGAATCAGGTAGCGCTCCAGAGTGTTCGGTGATGTTTCGATTGTGGTAATCGACTTTTTCAAGCTTATATTTTACAAGCAGAGATTTATAGCTATGCTTACTTCGTTTGAAATAAAGGACAGATTAGACTGACCTTAACCTCGCCAAATTCATTTTGGACCCCCTTTTTTCCTTTTTAAATTTATCTCGAAAAACTACATTGTCGTGACCAATACAGTCGGTTATTTGTCAAGCTAAATTCAATGACTATAGCTCTTTTATCTTCCCATGAACACACTGATAGCTGTCCAAAACAGGTTTTTAACAAACGCCTTTCTTGTACGTGAAGCTTGAGAGTGAATGTCGTGATATTTCTATGGTGGCTTTGGTATCATTTGGTGATATGGCCGATTTCGTTAATGTTAACTTGGACGTTCAGAATGGAAGCGAGAATCGCTCCCAGTGGTGACTTTAATGCAGTTAAACTGTCGATTCATCAGTTGAAGCACCTGTTCATCCCTTATTGGAACACATAACCACACAAACACGGTCAAATATCAAGCTTCACTAAAGATATGGAGGCAATAGCATGAATGGTGCCATTCGCTGTCTCACTGCCAGAATTTCGTTTGTGCGAAAAAATTTCCCGTACACTGTAAGGATTGAACAATTCAAGCAATCACTCAAAAGGGTTATGAGCCGCTGTATCGACAAGTTGCACATGTTTGTTGCTCGTAGGTGTTCTTTAGGAGCTCACGGATGAGCTGCAAACCGGAATCATTCAAACCCCAGTATGAATGGCGGTGGAGCTGAAGGACTTCATGACGCACGCGCTGCTGGGAGACGCGTCACGTAGACCGGTTAATAACACTTCAGTGCTTCTGAGATGTAGTGGTACGTGCTTCAACAACTGAGATATTATTAGAGTGAGAAACTGTGCTATGATATACCCAATAATGTAGAGTGTTGTGCAAAAAACGTTTGCGTCAGCCAGGATTCGAACCGAGATCTCACTCTTTCCGGGACCGTATGCTAATCGTTACACCACCGACGTAAGCCACCGGCACTCTGCATTATGCGTATATCTAAACATCATAACTCAGCAAGTAGCTGTCAAATAAAAATGACTTCTATGCTATGATATTCGTAAGTCCGTTTAAACAGCTACTGATGGGGCCGACTTTATATATTGATGTATCATTAGGGGCAACATCATCAGTGTTCTAAGATTAGACATTCTGATGACTGAATTTTAAGTAGCAAAATAAGAAGGTCCAACCCGGCGCTTGTGCCATTATAACTTATTACACTTATTATTATTATATTTTCTTCAACACTTATTATTCATTTTATGGTACTAAATTTTGAATCGCTTTTTGGTGGATAGCCGAAATGGAAAGCCTATGTAAGATGTTTTTTCGTTATTCTTATATCTAACTAACGAGCAATTGTCACAAACTCAGCACCCTTACCATTGTCGGCTAGTCTAACGCTTTTTGATCTGATCAATTCTCGATTCTCTAAAATTCACAATTTTGTGCTTCAGTGAGGTTCAAGCAATTTAAAGAGCTCGGAGGTTTCGCGCACAATTATCCGAAACTTTGAATCAACTTTACTGTTTAGGTCTTGCTCTGCAGGGAACGGTTGAGCATAATGACGGTAGTGGCATTACATCGATTTCTTGCCCCTCATTTCTGATACGTTCTTCAGGTCTAATCTTTTTGGAGTTCATGAAGCTAGCCGGACATTTAGGTCTTGCTCTGCAGGGAATGGTTGAGCATAATGCGGACAGAGAGGTCTATCGATCTGCGATAGAATCGCTCTGCCACTGAGCTATTCCCTCGGATTTCTGTTGACGAACGACCAGTGATATGTTGCTTTACGTTTCCACCGAGGCACATAATGATTATTGTCAAGGATAGCTACAAGAAAGTACATGCAATGGTTGGTGACTACTACACTCAAAGTCTAGCGGAGACATGGAGTTGAACCAGAGACCTCTCTGTCCGCAGTCGAATGCTGTTGAAACTGACCCGTATTCACGCCCCTTCAAAGAGGAACGGCTAATGATATGTTGTGTCGAAGTCGGATGTGAAAAATTCTTGAGGAGGACCAGGAAAAAGTGCATCCAAAGCCGACTGGCACAACTTTCAAAACTTAGGGGGCACGCGGAGTTGAACCACGGACCTCTCGATCTGCAGTCGAATGCTCTACCACTGAGCTATACCCCCGCTGTTTTAGTTGATGAACGGCCTAGTCAAACGTCGCATTGCTCTCCTATATGGAACACTAAATGATGGTTTTCGAAATTATCCAGGAGAAATTAGGATTTCTTATTGCATTTAAAGTTTAATGGCACGTGGAGTTGAATCAGGACCCCTCGATCTGCACTCTAATACTTCGCCGCGTTTATCGGTAACTGTAAGTCGCCAAACAACATATTAAAATTGGTATTATAGGAGATCGAAAGTCCTCGCCACATAGATTCAGCAGATGTGTATTTGAGAAAAAACGTTGTTTTGTGGTCGAGAATTAGAAAAGTGTAGTGATTACTATTTGTTAATCGGTTAAACGAGGCTAACGTGAACACTCAAATGACTACTTTATTTACAATCAGGTCAATGATAATATTTAATTAATTCGTCAAATAAATGAAGAAGATGAAACATTTGGTGAAATCACAGGAAAAAATTCAAACTAGAGACATCGAAATTCTTCTGATAGGAGATTTACGGAGTTCTAAACTTACATTAACAACATTAGTGAAGCAGTTGCCACTTCACTGCACAGTAGTGCCACTAAGGATAGTTGAAATAAGGTGTACTAATCGGCGTTTATGAACGCTTGCACTTTAGCGGTGAACCATTTCGGGTATTTCATATAGAAATCATGATTGCCTTGAGCGTGAACTTCTAACCTGAAATATGCACTTTTGAGGAAAATGACAATCCACATGCATAGGGTGAAATTATAAGATTATAAAAAAAGTTTACTGTATTTCAATAGATTAGATAGTACAACACAGCGTTGCATGATTTATGGAATGTAACACGCAATTCATAAATAACAAATTTCTTATTTATTTTTTAGCAGATCCATTCACCTCTTTCATTTAACCTTCTAAGGACCATGAGAGACATTTTGCTTCTCAACACGCGACGTCAAGTCTCACTCAGATATTGTAATGGCGGCGTCGCTCCTCGCGAGAAAGCCGGCGCATCTCGTTGGAATACAAACTCGGACAACATTATGCATGCGAGGAGGGAAACCCAGGTTGTGACGGATCATTATCATTATGAGATAGTGGAATTTCATTGGAAGGTTTCTACAGAGCTTCATGAAGTTGTACGTAGAGGTGAGAACTGGATGAGGCACAGGAAATCATCTCGCGAATATAGTAGACCAAAAGGAGTAAGTAGAGCACGTGAAACGACAAATATTACAGCGATCGATAATGCTCACAGTTGAGGTCGATCGAAAAATCCTCGATCAAACTGATTGTCCTGAACCTTCCCGTTCATGTTTTTTTTTTTAAAATGTTGAGTGATAAGCAAAACTTTGACGACAGGTAGGACTGGAACCCGCATTTCACCCCTTACGGGACGCGTTCCTAAGCATTTTCACCACGGACGCTTGTTTTGCCACTACTTTTTCTAAGCTTCAGCGCATCAACTGAGATCAGGTAAGATTGATGCGTTGTAGCATAGAAAAGTGGTGGTAAAACAGGCGCCGGTAGTGCAACTGGTTAAGTACGCACCCCCGGAAAGGATGAAATGTGGGTTCACAACCTATCTAACGTCAAAACTTTGCACATCACTGAACATCATTGGATATATTTGTGACATCATAACACCGTTAGAAGCGGTTAAATAGGAAGCATTCTTGTGTTTAGAGTGCTTTTGAAACCTCGCTCAAAAACACTCGAAACATAAGGTATGACAATCATGTTTTACCAGCCCCGAGTAATCAAGTGTACATTACCGCTCGTTCGGTGATTTTATCACTTGATGGTGCGTGTAAGCATTTCGGCGTCGGTTCATCTCTATAGGATACATCTCTCAGAAGAATTGACTGAACGAAAACTGACGAAGCTGTAGGTCCGAAACACGCGACTTGCACTGTATAAGTGCCATGCCAGACCTTATGAAAAGCTCAAAATATGTTATCAGAGAGACTACCGTTTGATCTTTTTTTCGTCCTGCAACTCTCTCAGTGGTCTGTTACGCGGTTGAAATACGTATGTTAACACTTTGACAGCGTTGAAAATATCACGCAATCTCAAACTGGATTTTTTTCTTGATCAGGTGTTAGACGAATTCAGAAAATCCACGGTCGTTTTTGCTTAGAATATCTTATGAATATCTTAGAAAACAAAGCCAAATGGGTTGGTCGAGTAACAAGGATAGTTGGTGGCAGCGAGTTGAGGAAAATTTTTAGGCCCACCACAAGAAAATGCAGGTTATTCAAGGGAACTCTGTGCTGGATGATGCTCTTGAGGCTTACATCAATCAGCTATAAACAAAAAAAAAACTGAATACTTCAGGAACCAGTAGAATTGTGCTATACCACCATACACGAAGCAGACGAACTAGCGTTCGTGATGAAAAAGGTGAATGAAAGATGTGACCGCACGCACAGAGATAAGTATGGAAAGGCAGGTTTACGGACTCTTCGTCGAAGGAAACAATATCTTCGCAGCTTCCTCACTTCTAGAAAATAAATTTGAAGCTTGTACTTGCTCAACCTAATCACTCTCCATAAGCTTGTCTTTCTGACTGCAAAAATTTTGACTCAGGCATATGCACGCATACCTACTTCGTGTTCCCTACAACTACAATGTCATGTCAAAATCCAGTACAACAGCGACTATCACTCTATCTTCACAGTTTTGTAATGCCTAGGGTGAGTATAAAATCCTTTTAGATTTGCGATAGACATCTCAACATTATACGCCACCTATGACTGTGCCACATGTTCTTGTACTTATCAATCAGCTCAACCTCATAAGAGGGAGATGATGACAGTATTTGATTCCTGTTGATGATTGATAAAAGAAGCACTATCGTAAGGAAGAATATTGTTTTAGCTCGACAATGTTTAAAGTTTCTTCGACGCTGTACAAGACATCGAATCGTTCCCAACTTCCTAAAACGAAAAGAACTTCACGCAGTATGTGGTATATCAGAGGATAGCCATCGAATATTGGCAATCGAGATGAAAGTGCTTCGCGTCTGTCTACGAAACAAGCAAGACAAGATGTACGCTCAGTTGAGGAAGTGCGCGGCGAAGGAATATTATTGTGATCAGTATTCGGAAGGCATCTTTTGGAGGATAAAGTTGATTCTGAAAAAGGCGAACTGCCGAAACGAGACATGTTGAATGAAAAAAGAAATTATATAACACCTTCTGTTTGGCACAAAAAGAAAATTAGGATAGATTGATGTAAGTATTGACTACTCATTGGTTTATTATGAATTACTCTAAATTGTATACGATCTGTTTGTCTATTGTGTGTATTGCAACACATATTACATCCAATGCCCACGTAGATCTTCCATGTTTGCATGTGTAGATTCTGATACTGTCTAAGGATTTTGGTCTTCTGACTTTGAAGATAACATAACCAGTTCAACCTGAAATTCCAGGGATGCCAGAATAGAAAGTTCTTCCTTGAATAGCGGAAAGTGTTTTTCTCAAATAAGTCTAATACCAATTCCTTGAACACGCTTAAATGAAAGGCGTCGTAAGCTTCGTGCAAGTTCGAACCGAGATCGTGCTCGTAAATGAGCTGCATGCGTACCACAACGTTATTCAGCATTTCATACATTTGGATAAAGCGGTTTGCCAAGTAAAATTAAATAAACGAAATTTGAAAGAAGTAATATGAAAGTTGAAATGCAGCTTTTCGGACTCTGAGAATGCAGAGAAATCGGATATTATAATCAGTAAAACAAAGGATAGCATTGAAAAAAAGCTGTCTTTACAAGTTATTTTGCACAATTGCGCACTATTTGACTACTACTTACTTAACGTTCTTCAGAACAGAAAGGAAGCACGTTTTCGCATCTCCACAAAAGCGGTCTTGTCCACCGTTCATGATTAACGTTGGCACAACGATGTTGGGAAGAACATAGTCACATGGGAAACGTCCACCACAGTAGTCATACACTCTGAATATTAAAATGATTTTGGGAAACATTGAAATATAGTACCAATATTGTACTATGTTGGAAAGAAAGCTTCCATCGTTTGATAAAACATTCAAAATTCATGCACATATTCAGACAACAAACAACAACAACTATTCTTCAAAATACAAGCCATCATTATCCACCACTTTTCCATCGGTCCGCCAGATTTCGGATCTGGTCGGAGCACCACTCCTGCAATTCACGAGAACTTGATGACGGCTCATTTTCCAAACCGGAAAGCAAGTCTTCATCATCGAGTTCGGTTGGTCGTCCGGATCTCGGTCTGCCAATCAAGTCTTCATTTCCGGCCTTGAGCTCACGAAATCGCTCGCGGACTGTTGATTCTCCAACCGTACGGTCGCCTTAAGCTTTGTTGATTCGGTGAGCAGCATCAGTAGCATATGAACCAAATTTGTGCTCGTAAAGCACCAACAAACGTTTTTGTTCCCTGAACAATTCCATTCTGCAGCAGATATAAACAAATTATATATCAATAGATGCGTAAAAGTAGACCTTTCAAATGGTATGAAAATGACACACGATTCATGCGAAAATCGACGTTCCCATCCAAACGATGGAAAATTTCTTTTCAACATAATAGTATACGAATGAGCTTTGATTACTTTATAGTTGAAATTTATTGTCAATCATCCGGTGTATCACTACTATAACTTCCTTAGCACAGCCTAATTAATTCACCACTACTTCATATGAGCTTTAAGGCCTACCTGTCAGTCCTCAATCCATAGGTATACTAAAAACATGCTAGTATGATTTGCATAAATAAGAAATGCGTGTTGGTTCATGTGTCTGGCGAACAATATTATAGTTTTGAGGTCGTTTTTGAGCGTTCCATTGGCTTTTCTTGACCTTTTATTTTCAAAATTTGGATCGGTCTGGTACGTGTCCTTCAGCCTGCTTAGTCTATTAATCACAGAATCTTTTATAAAATAGATTACATCCCTTCGCTTACTAAGAGCTACTTGTGGTGAATACGCCCCGCAAAGATTCCATCAGGGGAACAGGTGTTCCTATTCATGTCGCTATGCAAACGTTTAGAAGCAAAACGGTTACGCAAAACATCTTTGGAACCAGATTAAACGAACATGCTCACGCAACACTATGGACACTCTCTCTTCTTTAAACCAGTCTGATAAATGATCTATTCTACATTCTTCTTGAGACAGCAAAGTCACACCAAATTTCATACAATTGTCCCTGCCCAAAAAATTGATGCTTGCTATTCTGGAATGATTTCCACATCATAAGACAACACTGAACAATTGGCTTGAAAGTTCAACTTTCACTCGACGGAAATAATATTCGAGTAATTAGATATGGTATGGTATAGCACGTCTTGGCTCTGAGGAATGCGAAATCGCCGGTACACCAGCCATCGTTTTTAAGGGATTTTTATCAACCTCGTGCAAGCCTTTCAAAAACGAGAGTTCGTGAGATAATGATGAAAGTTTTGTTTACACTCAACTATGTTCCAAAAAAATCAGTACCGACTAAGGCAACTTCCAGTGCCGATTTTCTCTTAAATTCGACACTGGCCATTAATTCACTACTTTTTTATAAGCATGCACAAAGTTGTTAACCACAGCACTTATTTGAGATAGCATTGGCTGGTGTTTCGGCTATCTCTTTTTCTTCAAGACCTGAAGAGGTCTAGTTGAAGTGAAAAACGATCAATACTTCTAAGACTTCAACAGAGAAACTTGATACACGAGCCCAAAAAACGGAAACCTGTGAATTATTGTCCAATGTTCAATAAATAGTGCTCTACAAACCTTGCAAATGCTCATCAATAAAACAGTGGAATTCCAAATGAATTTTCTAACTTTTCAGTACGCTAAAAAGAATGAATTTCAGCAAAAAGTGTTTCCATGATTTCTTTACCGAAGACTCTACGTGACAAGAATGAAGACCGCTGAGCATAAAGAACGGCAAACTTGGTAGCAAGAGAGTAGGATTTATTCATTTGCATCGTCGTCACATACCATATGCGGATACCAGCATTTTTGGCATTCCACTGGTTTACTTAGATCCACAGTTTGCATAGGTTTTCAGATAATTTACGAATTGTTTCTTCTTCCGATTGAGATAATCGTCTTCCCCATGAATATCGTATAATGTTGGTCGAGACAATTCTCTAAATAGTCGTAAACATGGTCTAGGGAGTTTCCAAAGAACTTATGTCATAGCACAAGAACAAGAACAAAAGTTACGTTTGATGACAGGATTCTAAAAATATTCCTTCGTCATGAATTATCGTCAGATCAAGAAACAAATCAAAGATTATGAATTGCGACCGTCAAATTTATGCCGAACATGTTTTACTTTTAAGATAAATGATTAGGATAGCACCTCAACTCTCAACTGAAAGCTTCGAAAAGTGAACAAAATGAATAATCAAGCACATCACAACATCTAACGGAAATAGGATTATAGCAATGTCGGACAGAGGATTTACATAAACACAGGCGAAAAAAACTGCTAGAAGTAGCCCAAAACTTAAAAAAAATCTGGAGAAATGTCGTTAAAATAATAGGGTGAAGAATAAAGCCCTCGGCGTTAATCAATCCTTGAGGGATGCGCCATGCATTCGTCTCTAATTTTTAACTTCGTTTGAGGTGATTGAATGCATATCCGGCCTTTAAATGACTCGCGGTGACCTCCCGCTGGACCAAGTCAGTGCTGCTTATCCTCCCAGGCAAGTGTGAGACCTGTCTGGTACCAATTTACCGACCCCGGAGGGATGGATAGCCATAAACGCAAGATCGAGCCACTGACCTAAAGTGCGACACAGAGAACCTCAAACCATTGCGCCACAGGCGTCAGTGTTGTTACGATTCGGGCGAATATACGAATGATTTCAGTCGTAATGACCCAAGGTGGTATTTTCACTATTTTCCGTTGCAGCATGTAATCGACAACATGAAAAGTTGTATTCCAGTCTTTTTTTCTAACATACAAAAATCATCTCCTAAAATAGAGCTGTGAACTACACCATTTGGTTTCATCTAATTGTGAAGTACCCTGAATAACAAGCGATACTCAAAGAAGTCAATGAAAGTATGAAAAAAAGATAAGCCGATAGTGTTGAGCTAACGAGGAAAAAGTGAAGTTTTTAGATTAAGAAGTCCACACTACACAAACAACTAACTAGGGTCGACAAAGAACATATCAGGAGTAGGAGTTGTTCAAAGCAAAAAACAGCTTGTATAGGTTTTTAGAGTTAAGGAGACAAATGATCGATTATTATATCCAGAGCTTCATAGACGTTTTCCCATCTACGGCTCCTCTAAGCTAATCACTTGGAGGATGCGTTAATGCATTGACAACGTCGAGAATTTCATGGGATACCATGCGGGCTTCTAGCCAATCCTCAAAAAACTTGCTTTATTTGAGATCATATTTCGACAAATGGGTTAATGACAGTTAGACGAGGAGAATGGTGGAGCGGACACGACGAAAATGCAAATGTCTAATAAGGAAGCACTCTTAAAATCAGACATGTTTGATACTAACACTAATCAGCTACATTTCGCACTCGAAAATTGAGAATTAATTCCATGATTATGTCTTTCGATAATGAGAAAAAAACGAATAATTGTACTGATTTCCGTGAGTTAGGGAGCCTTCGGCAAGGTTTATTCTTTTCCTTTTTTCTTCCCCATTGCTCTCTATTGCTATACTTTTCTGATTCTCGGTTTGCTTTTTGTTTGTTACAGAAAATCAGTCAAGATAAGACTGTGTCATGATGCAAAACACGGCATCGCTATTTCTTCATTATTAAGTATAGTCCTCTTTTTCACCTGTTCATTAAGCTATCCAATAACTTTCTCGGGAGGAAATGAGGATATGTGTACTATAGTCGCAAGAAGGCCACAGATGCTATAGCATACAATTGGTTGAGATTACAGCTTCCTTCGAACGAGTATATTACGCCGCGTGATTAAAAAAACTACAGACTCATTACACAAAAAGATTATAGAGAGATATAGATAGAGAAATAAGAAGAATAGTGAAAAGATTTCGGCGAGAAAAGACAAGCGCAGAAGAAAATGCTAGGAGTCGTGCATGTATCAATGACTAAATAAGCACCACAATTACTGATGTCTTCTTGATTGCAACAAGTACGAATACGACGAAAAACTAACTCCTGAACGACGTCACAAAGTGCAGCCCATTGTTTTCGAAGAAAGTCCTCCGAATAATGAGCAAGATACGGCTCTCGAGTCACTGGCAGCCAGTGGTCTGTGTTTCTCATACCTAAAAAATCATTTTTCCTCATTCATGAGAACTGAGACGGCATAATACTGTGTAATGCTGTGGATTTATCGGAAAGAAGACCGAAAATTCTAAGACTTTTTGAAGATTATTCTGCCAAGATGGATCATAAATCTGTCTTGCTGACGGGTGATGCCCAGTTATCGACTAGAATTAAGCAAGGCTGAAGTAAAGGCAGAGCTGGTCTCTTGATTGTGGAGTGGAAACCTTAGTGAGACTCGGGAAGGGTGAGAAAGCGTTTGAAGTCTCTTTAAATTTCGATTTTCGATCGTATCTCAGCGCTGTTCTGGTGTAGCATTTCGAAACAAAAGCTATAGGATAAAGTTGGTCCAATTCCGGTAGTAATCTCTGGATGACGAGGTGTTCATATTGAGAATTGCGTGCTATAAGATGCGACCCAGTCAACGGACTGTTGCCATTAACACTTGTATTGATCTGCCTTATTGTGCAACTATACGATTATGTTCGTCTTCCACAAACAAGAAATTGAGAATAATTCCTTTCAGAATTCAGTGCTGACGAGATAACCTGCCAGATTTCCAGAAAAAGAGCACATTGTGTGCATGTTGTTCAAATCTGACTCGATATGAAGGCAGAACTGACAAGGTTGTTTGTCAAAAAAACCGGCGTGAAAGTTGAGTGACCTTCAGCGTCGTACAGAACGAGGTTCCTCTTTGATGTGAGAGGGCGACCATGCCGGTTATGTATTTAGTGAAGGTCGGCAAATAATGCGGGTGCTTTTGCCAAATAGCGCAAGTTCAAACTCTCGGTTGCATTATGAACATGTTCGAAAATTCGGGTAAATTATTGACTCTTTGATTGGATGTTCTTTAGGTGAGCAGTATACTGAGTTGTTATACTCATTCATTCATTCATCGTCTCATTCAGAACGTTGTGCAATACCGAAATTGTTCTTTCATTTTACGACGGATTTTTCTTTCTTTAAAAACAAAAGACCAATGTCATGTGAACGCTTTCTGATTTTTTTTTCATCCGATGGTAAAAGTTTCATTTGGTAAGCGACTCTCTCATGCGTTAAATCCGAAATATCGACTTTCGAAAATTACAAAGAATCAATGCATAAATGAAGAAGCGCGTAAGTCGAGACTCGTACATTTATCGAAAACTAGAGAAGATTATAGATTCTGTTCCGAACACCTTGGAATGATAAATGAAAAAAAAAATTCCAGAGAAACCAGATCAACAAACCAAAAAATGCCATCGATCCCAGTTTTGTGACCTTTGAAGCGGCAGCCAAGAGAACCATTCTGTTCACCTTAAGTTTTATAGAATCTTAAGGATTTTGGAAACTTCTCAAGAAGAACAATAACATGCAATTTAACACAAAATTTCGAGATTTTCAACTAGCAAACACATGCTAATCTCCACAAACTTGCTCTTATTAATTGTCCAATTTTCATTTCACCAGCGGCGTACGGTTTCAAATATAACCAAAACATGCTAAGATACAAGTACAACTTGTGAGGTGAGATGGCTTCGAATTCGCTATTACCCTGTCCGAGAGCTCACACACCTTCGAGGCCCACGATGCACCTTTCTCTCGGTCTCGGTTCAAGTTATTAGATGGCTGCCAGTAATCACCGTTCAGAGAGATTGATCCAGGAAACCCAAATCGTCACAAACTCTAATTAAGCTTGAGAGAAAAAGACATATAGCAAACAGAAGTTAAGAGCTGTTATTTCAATCACGCATTCAGCTTCACTGTGGTTTAAGCCTACTATGCTCCCTAAATCATTGCTGTTGACGTACGATTGTTGACGGCTAGAGCTTAGGTTGAATCACGATTGAGGGGAAGGCAGAGCGAGACCTTCGCTTGTGTGCTGGAGAATCTGATGTATCTCCGGCAAAAGTGGTTGTTGCAGTACAAGTTGTACTCGTATTTTTAAACTTTTGTGGTCAGAACTCTTCAATTACGTGAATGCTCTTGTCTGATGTACGCTGGTCATTAATTCGTATAGTTGGCTTGAGTGAGTTCTCGTCGTTAAAAGAACAAGTTTTTCTGCTGTTAAGAATTGGATGAGATCACAAAGTTCGGTGCTATATGGTTGACTTTTCGGTGAATCCGTCTCCTTTAAAACGTGAAGCTGGACTCATTGTTATACAGCTTTCTGGCAGATACTGACTTTCCTACGATTTTCTAAAGATTGGAAACACTCATCAAATGAGGCTATATTACAATTCATCCGGGCCCTAAAGGAGCTCTGATATTGGCGTAACACCAGCCATCAAAAATCAAAGAATACTTTTAAGCAGCTCTTACTTGGCAAACGACAGTTTCCTAGTAGCACAATAACGTTTTCCTTCCAAAAGGAAAAACGCTCATGGCTCTCATTATGCATTTTAACATTGAAGCTAAAAGAGTGCTCATTGCACAATGATGTAGCATAGTAAAAGGAGACTTAGCAATTTCTTCATTTGAGAATTTTGAGATATATAACTGAAAATTATTTTCACTGGATTTTCCTGTTGACTTTCTTTCCAATCGAATGAGTCTAAACATCAGTTCATCAAATTTATGATTTAGCTAATGAATCGGTCCCTAACTGGAGAAATTATCTAAAGTGAATAGACTAGAAAAACAAGGGATAATAGTAGAATTTCAAGAAACCTTTTTCTCTCCACCTTGACCGGCTACATGGATTGCCGTTCGAGCTCCTTCAGACCATCCTATCACGGTGAATGGTATGAGTTCTAGTTTCTGAACGAAGATATAAAGATAAAACGCTCCATAAACTGTTCGTTTTCTTTGTTTTTGTGGTTGTTTTCTCGTAACTGAAAGTGGCCTAAATTTGCATAAATGGTTGTAAGATCTAGCAATCACTCAACATACTGCACTAATTAAATACAGTAGCTTTGGCACTCTTACAACGAAGTCTCGTTTAGGAAAACCACATATTTTACGATGGCCAGATTTTGTAATCGAAGTCTTTTTTTGGAGTGCTGAATAAATCAGTGACTTGACTCATGCAAATGTTTCCACGGAATTTGCTTTATTCTTCTTTGTAATTGAATATGTTGTGAATAATCACACAAAAAATTGTTCACAGGATAGCTTTTTCTGGATCAATTAAGGTTCCACATTCACATTTGATAAGGTATAGATTTATTACAAAAAGTTCAAAAAAGAATTTCAGTGCATACAAGTCACCAAAAAATTGAGAGCTCATTTAGAAGCTCACCTTCTCTTCAGTAGTACAGAACTTTCTCACAAACCTTACGTAGCATCTCGTATACTGTGTATATAATTATATACACATATAACATGTGTTAATATACATATGCATATACATATACATACACATACATAAACACATTTATATTTAATATATATATATAATATACATATACATTGAGTATTAATCCAAAAATTCTAATATTTTTACTGCTTTTTTCCAAAATTTTGCCTATTACTCAGTTCGTTTAGGTATTAGAGTATACGCATGTGTTTATATATGTAGGTATGTATATGCCATAAACTTTTGTATAACGTACAGATTTATTCAGTTAATTCAGAAGAACTTTTTACTTTACCGCTCTTATAGATGTGTCATGATGCTATGATTTGTTAAAATGATATATATGTAATGCAAATTTTACTATTTACGCGGAATAATTCACATCGGGCGTTTTCTCTTGTTTTGATCATAAATCGAAGATGGCTTTCGATACATTAGATTTTTCCAGTTTACTTCACACAGTCAAAAGATTCGCTTAAAACTATAACGCATGAGTGGTGCATCTTTTTTTCTTAAAAGAGTTAATTATGCACTGAATGCAAGTGAGAGTGTGAAAAAAATTACGGATCAAATATAAGATAAGAGCAGCACCTAAATTCACTTGGACAGCGGCGAAACTTATTTACTAAACAAAAAACCACAGTTTAGGCAGTCAGAACGAACTTATCCTCTGTATTAGCCCCTTTTTCACTGTGATTTATGTTCAGTAAGTCAGTGTTTCTCCTCGTTATAAATACATTTAACCGTTTTTGTTTTGCTATTCATGTTACTTGATTTTCTCTACATGTTCATATAATTTTTGTGCAAATAAGTGTTGTTCACGAGCAAAAGCTATGCACGAATACTTCATAGTTATGAGCGAATTTTTCGATTATGAGAAAATGAAGAAATTAAATTTTGAAAGCTTGCTGCAAAAAGATTAGGATCAAAATAAGAGCAAACGCGAAATCAGCATGCAGACTATTCAAATTGCATGCGTTTTTGTCCTTGTATAGACGTATTTATGCAATATTTACAAATCTTGTGAGCTAGCTTACAAAGAGCTCAGAAAATTTTTGATATCTTAGGTGTGAGATACATTGTTTCTTTTGCTGCGCAGAAGCGTTTACCCAGATTTTTGACAGTCAGTAGATAGTTCATGGAATGCAAAACTCGGCTTGCACAAGAAAAGCTGTAAGATTGGTGATTCGCTACCTAGCTAATTGCAAAAAACCTTATCATCAGCGATCAAAATGATAAAACTGAGCATAATACAGCCTTTGAGATAATCAGGTAGGAAACTGCTTAAAAGACATCTTTTCGTGAACAATACATGCCATGGCATCTCTGTACCTTAAGCTAGATTGATTACAAGAATTCCAAAAACCAGGAAAAATTTTGTGTGCGTCATGGTAAACCAAAATTTGACACCTTTACATGTTGTGTCATCGTGAGAGTTAGCACATGAGATCTCAAGAAAATTATACGATATGCAAGTGGAAGGAACAGATTAGACAGAACATTCCTATCCAATATAGTTCCTTTTCAATAGTTCACTTCGCTGCAGAGCTTTTTTACTTCACTTCACTACTCATTCGTTAGCTTGGTAAACACCGATGTTTATTCCAGACCGATGAAAACTGTTTTTACACTGAATGAATTACAGAAAACTTTCCCTGCGAACGAGTTTAGTGACGAAAAATAAAGTGCTAATTAACTATTCACCTACTAATTATTTGGGTTCATTCAACCTTAGCACTAGAATCAACCGAAGTATTCGTATTCGAGTGCGGAAATAAATAAACGTCCATTCTAACTAAATTTCAGTATGCTTGAATAGAGTTTTTAAAACATGCCTCCATAAGTTTTAAGCAAAATCCAGCGTCTTTCATGCAACGGTTCACCTCTTGAACACGATCAGGCGGCCTTGAGGTCCCGTAGCCGGGAGGATCAATACAGACAATTTTGACCAGCGTCGGATCGAAACACTGTAGTACAGATAGTGGCCAATCCTTCTTATAACTTCCTAGATCATTTTAATTTACAAAATATGTCCTTATAAAGAATCTAATTCTATAAGGATAGCTTTCCCATAAACTAACCTACAGCTCCACAAATGCACAGCACCGATTTTGGACCATTACCATAGACTGAATACCCGATATGAAGTCCGTTAATTTCTAATTTATCTTCATAGTAAATTGATGAATGATCATTCATGTCGTAGTTCCTATTCAGTACTTTTTAAGGACCACGGCAGTGTTACAGGCCTGATCTGAAAAACAGGTGGATGAGCTTTGATGAATCGTTGTTAGGGTGAGCAAAAAATTCTGGATCATTCTTGGAAGTTTCATTTTTTGACATCTTTGCGGTGATTTTTTTTTGACACTTCTGTATAGATATGTCTAGTATTTTCTCCAAGATTTCATCTCCAAAATGTTTAATGTTCCAGCAGAACAATGCCAAACCGCATACGGCCAAGAAGACCAAGGACAAGTTTGAAGAGTTCGACGGCGTCGAAGTTTTTTCGCACCCCGCCAATAGTTCAGACGTCCAGCGTCCGTTTGAGGCCTCTTCAAATCAATGGAACACTTTTTGACCGTTGATTTTAATAATTCAATGAAGTTGAAGAGGTATGTCAAGAGATTTGCGGTTCAGAGGAGCAAGAATGGTACTTCGAGTAGACCAGAAACCTTGCAGAACTATTAGCAGAAAGTTGTGGCCAGTGATGGACTATACCTTGAATAGTTATTGTTTTTTTGATTGAATTTGTGCATAAAAACGAAACCTCCAGGAATTTCTCAAGATTTTGCTTAGCCTTAGGTAATACAGAAAAGTGCTAGAAAAAAGTGGAAGAATGAGAAACGTCCATCTAAACATGAAGAGAGATAACCTTCGTTCTGGAAATATGAACAGAACAATGTGAAAGGAGAAACAGTGGAACGTGAGAATATAAAAATTCTTCATATAAAGTCATCCTAAGCAGGACTGACAGAACACTGGAGGAAGTACAGCCATGCGAACAAGCTGGGTTCCGAAGAAGATTTAGTACCATAGATTATATCAACACGATCACGAGACACATTGGAGTACAAAATATCGCTCTGCCTAATTTCATCGATTTTTAAAAACCTTTGATGGCAATGGGAAAAGAGGCAGTTATAGAGGACTAGATCCTTCGTGAGCTATATGAAGATTTCACGATCAAAATATCTCCATTCTATAACAATATCAATATCGAACGTAAGAAGAGGGGTTCCACAGGCGATACAATTTCGCCAAAATCACTTACTGCCACTCTCCAAGACGTTATGCGAACATTAGAATAGGACGACATGGGAGTGAAAGTTGACAGTCGACAATTGAACCATCTTCGTTTCGCTGATGATATCGCCCATCATTACACCAAACATCAGCTAAGTGGAACGGATAATGACCGATTTCGAAAACACCCGTGGAAGATTGGCCTTCAACTAAACCTGACGAGAGTGATGTTCATGAGGAACGGATGGCTTTCGAATACTCCATTCACGCTCAACGAAACAACACATCTCCGTATGTTCCAGTTACGTCTATCTACATCGTGAAATCAACATGATGAACGAACCAGCTTCAGAGTTGGGCAGGAAGAAACGAGCGGCTTGGGGAACGTATATGAGCATCGAGGATGTAGTGAAGAGGACAGAGAAATCCGACTCCGTCCCCCACCTTTGCGGCTCGGAGATTATCCCTGCCCTAACGTATGCAGCAAGAAACGCGGTCACTACGTAAGCAGGATGATAGATCACTCGGCGTTATGCACCGCGCGGTCGAAAGGTCGATGCTAGGAGTATCCCGTACCTCGCAAATGAGAGGAAGGATTCGAAGATCCGACTTATGTCAACGATTGGAGATCAGAGTCGCCGTTCTACACGTCAGGATATCGAAATTAAGGTAGGCCGGAGACGTGATGCGCTTCGAGGACCACCGATGGACAAGAGCCGTTATCGACTGATTTCCCGGGATGTCAAGCGCTTCTACACAGAAAACCACCGACCCGGTGGTTCGACTTTTTCACGAAAGGACCAAAGAAAGATATGATGCTCTACCTAATCCCTAGAGCGAGGAGAACCCACTGGGCTATTCTTGCACGCGATAGGGAAATATGGTGCCGGAAGTGGTTGCTGATGTCCACTCGAGTCACTTGACAGATCAACGAGAAGACAATATATATAACCGTGAAAAAAGGTGAAGGAATGGGACAGCAGTGGAAGGTAGGACGATGTCTTGGCTAAAAAATTCTTTTATCTTTCGTTCTCGGTTTAGTGGTTTAAAACGTCGATGTTTCAAAGCGTCAACATATCGACAAGAAGTCTTATACCCAAAACTGAGTTGGGAAAGCAAAGGTTTACTATTACAATAGAACATTCAAACTTTGAAGGTGCTCGACATTTTCATTCGGAAACCCAACTATCACCATCAGCAATCGCTATCGGTTTATGAACAATCAGCTAAGTTACCATAAAGCAATCAACAACTTTCGGCACCTCACGCTGACCGACGACAATCTACGGTGACAAACATAGGTGTACCCCAGTATAGCTAGTTCGGGTGACAGCACCAGAAAAAATTCACCCTGAAGTCCATAGATAAGGGCGGTTTTCACTGCAAAAAGGGACGGGACAAAACACGCGCTATTCGGTGGACGATATATCTTTTCAAGTTTTTTTTTTAATTCCTAAGCCTCAAATAACAGCAAAAGTAAACATTAACTTGGTTTTGTTGTTCAATTTCTTCCTCGATCATTGACGTGTAACCCATACCGGCAAAATCGTTTGTCACGTTGCGATTCTCTACCCTCATAGAGTGCTTTTTCGAAGCTATGCAAGTACCAGTCGTCAGAAGAGATCGGAATAAAACTTACGTAAGAAGATCAAGAATAAAGGAAGAGGAAATAGGAACAAGAGGAAATAAAAATTGAATAGAACATTACTGAATTAATTAAACTACAAGAAATTACTAAAAATTACTATTAAATACCATTTTCCAGTGCAGACCGCTGCTATCTATGGAATGTTTTGGGTAGTTCTTTCAGTAACTTATCAGTCAAAATGGAAGTTCTCTCATAGTAGTGTACTTTACTAAGATAGCTGAGTATCTGTGCTCTCGTGTGAAACCTTAAACGGCGAGGTGGCATCGATAGAAAATTGTCGAATGAATAAATGAACAGCTAGGGGGTCCTCCAAAAAAAAACTATATTTGACATGATACAACTAGGAAATGAATAAACTGGTGAGTAACGAAGATAGAACAAGCAATTCATCAGATGATAAAAGGATAAATAAAGCTCTCGGCAGTTGATCAATCCCTGAGGGATGCGCCATGCATTCGTCTTCAATTTCTAACTTCGTTTGAGGTGATTGAATGCACATCTGGCCTTTACAATGACTCGCGGTGGCCTCCCGCTGAACCGAGTCAGTGCTGCTTATCCTCCCAGACAAGTCTGAGACCTGTCTGGTACCAATTTACCGACCCCGGAGGGATGGATGGCTTGGTGTGAGCCATGGAGCGCGAGATCGAACCATTGACCTCGTGTGCGACGCAGGGCTCCATCAGATGATAAAAAAGGATAAAGCTCTCGGCGTTGATCAATCCCTGAGGGATGCAGCCATGCATTCGTCTTCAATTTCTAACTTCGTTTGAGGTGTGATGTGATGCATATCTGGCCTTTACAATGACTCGCGGTGGCCTCCCGCTTAACCGAGTCAGTGCTGCTTATCTCCCAGACAGGTCTAAGACCAGTCTGGTACCAATTTACCGACCCCGGAGGGATGGATGGCTTGGTGAGCTATGAGCGCGAGATCGAAACCATTGACCGCGGGCCATCAGATGATACCGGTATGGAAATGATTTTGAAGGGATTATTGAACGAAGAATGCCTCTTTATTCTTTCTTTCACACATAAAACGGTTTTTTTTATTTGCTTCTAGACAGTGAAGGAGGATGAGGCAATAAAACACATAACTATTTCGTAGACTTGCTGAGGAACGTGCAGTTCTAAGATTTTGATGATGACAGTCAATCGACCGCCAGTTATCCTGGAGATAACAAGCTAGAAAATGGTGAGCTTATCATAAAGATAACATTCGATCGCGATTTTCCTCTAGATCTCACCGAATAATGCACGAGGAACCTGTTCCTTTTTCAGCTGTTACGTGCTACACATAGATTGTCACAGCTGTCAAATAGAACGATGCCCCAATTCCATCTCATGTACAGATTTGCTGGTTTTTTCAAGAATATACGAAAAATTTTTTCGATGATTGGAAGAGTTGTGCATTTCAAATCATGGATTGCAGAGAAAAACCAGATTTTAGATTTTTAGATTTTTTTTGAGATTTTTTTTATATTTTAGAGGTTTTGTCTATTGTTCGAGGATACAATCCTGATACGTGTACATCTGAGTAATAGTATTATGTGTAATAATATGTGTTAAAATACGATTTCGCTGTTTTTTTGCTGTACTAATAGTAATAGTGAAGAGATGCAAATTGTTTTTCCTCTGCTTGAAAGCGAAATAAGTTATTTATTTGTATGATTATATAGACAGAATTTTTTATATGATGATTTTATAGGACTTTCAAGATGACGACTTCTGTATCCGAAAAAATGCCATTCACGGAAATTTCACTTTGCAGATTTGACTAAAAGCAGACGAAATTTCTTGATTTTGATATCGTCATTGCTCATTTTCTTGCAAACTTTTTGGTATACAGCTTGCTTAAATTTGCGCCGAGATGGAGCTGTCGTTGGAACAAGTTCACCTGCCACTCAGGCACGAATGGCGGGCGGATGCGGGAAGCGGCGCACAAGATTAGTGGAGTATGAAGCGAGCTGCATTTCAAAGCAACTGGCGGGCAGGTTGTGCACGAAAATGTTCGCAAGAAAATATGCAATTGTGACGATACCAAGGTCATGCAGTTTCACTGAAAACATCATATTAACGGCACGAACATTGCAGTTTTGCTGCATGATAACGCTCAACTTCATGTTGCAAAACCGATCGAAACGTCATAAAAGAACTGAGGTTAAAGATTCTAGAAAGTTTCACCTTATGTGCCGTACTCTTCCGATATGGCACCGTCAAATCTCTACTTGGAAGTGCTAGATGTAAATTGAAAAGTAGACAAGTTGGAAAAAATTGCGTTTTTTTTTGGTATAGAAGTCGTCATCTTCAAAGTCCTACAAAAACTATCATTGGTACTACTTAGATATAAGGACAAATGAAAAACCGACCTCATTCGCTCGATAGGAACTTTTCATAGTGTTAGAAAGCATTTCAAAGCTGAAACTTCAGGCTGCAGCCCCACGTCTTCGGTTTTCGAAAAAGCCTTTTTTGACGTTGCTACAGAGGGAGATTTTTTGCGTTGCAGACGCGCACATTTCTCGCCGGACAGAGCTCTTTCTTTAGACTATTGGTGATCATACGGTGGCAATCGTTTCTGATTCTATCGCGATGCTTATATCCTAAAAAAATCGCTTCTCTGCAACGCAGCAGGTGAAATGAGTTGAATTCCTATCTGCGATCACGGGGGCCTTTGTCCAATTCACGTGCCTATGCGTGAGGTAGCTACGTGATAGTACGAAGACGCGATACTTCTCCAAGCGTTAATGTGCACGGAAAATCTATGATTATTGCATCATCGAACGAGACCGCATCACGCGCGGGCACGTGAATTGGCCAAAGACTCTCCTGGTGGCAGACGAAAATCAAACTTATTTATCTGCAGTGTTGCAGAGAAACAATCTTTCCAGAATATAAGCACAGCGTTGGAGTCAGAAATGATTAAGCTATCGAATGATTACTAATAGTTTAGAGAAAGAGCTTATCCAGCGGGTAATATGCGTGTCTGCAACGCAAGAAATGCCCTTCCGTAGCAACGTCAAAGAAAGGGTGTTTCAAAAAAATGGCGCCGTGAGTTGTAGTCTGACGTCTCAAAATACATAAATACATACATACATACAGAAATACATACATACATAAAAATATATTGGCATGGGCGGAAGACGGTTTGGCTCACACCTGGCATCGAATGTTTAACCTACCTCCCATAATCCTTAAATGTATAATTACAATATCACAGAGGTGCTAAGAAGTAAAAAACGATCCATATAGAACGGGATCCGAATGTGATGACCGACATATATTACCACAGAGATAAACTTCTGATTTGAGTGAGGTTCGTTAGTTATGGTGTGTGACAGCCCACCAGTGACCGTTCCCATATAGAAAGGTAAACGGTGAGATTTCTTAATCTTAAAATGTTAGCGAATTACGCATGGTGTGATGTAGTACGTCTGGATCTGAGGAAGGCCAAACCGTCTGAACTTTACCCATGTTTGTTGACGAAGATGTACCACCTGGCGCAAGCTTTCGAAAAGAGAATTTAGTAGGATAACAGATTGTTTGTTACTACCTTATAACATATAATACTACGATGATCACCCACTGACAATTTCCCTTTATGCAAAAAGGCCAACAAATGGATGTGTTAAAACCCGAAAACCTACAGTTCAAAGGAGAATTTGATCGCTTTTTTGGCAAAAGGATAGCTAGGCAGTAACTGCTCCTGAACGGGATCTTGAGCACTAATATGAGACAACTAGTAAGAAAACTCGTCGAGTTGCGTAAGACGGCACTGGGACGAGGTCAAATCATCACGCCCACAACACGTCGTGGAGAATACTGGTTGCTTTGCACTTACAACATCGGAACGGATACACTCAGGCACTCTCTTCTTAACTGTACAGGTCGGATCAATTTGCATGCGATCGCCAGGCACAGAGACAGAAAACTGTGCAGTTCGGGAACCAGACGATATCAAACCCGACTTCATTGCCGATGGAAAAAAGAACTGCATCCACTTCTCGATATTCAAATAACAACCGATGTCGATTAAGAATTCCTGACAAGAAACTGGTCATGATTACTCTATATTGAAAACGAAACCAAAAGAATTTTCTTAATGGCTGCCGGATTTGTCTTCAGAGTGTGGTGAAAATTATTCGCAAAGGTAGACATATCGCTCATACTATGACGAGTGGATAAAGTCAGCAAGTTAAGCGAGCACAATTGCGACAGAGATTCTGTTATATTGACCACATAGAGTTCGAGCGGAGTTCGTTAAAAGTATTATCTAGCGGCTATTCGAGCTTTGTCGACTATGAAGAGATGTCAACAGCGACGAAATAATGCGATAACGATCGCTGATCAAGGAGTGGATTGCGGCTATTATATTAGTGGGACACTGTCCAATGGAGCGCAATCATCCACGTCAATATCCCCCTACTGCCGCAATGTACTCGTTGGTGTAGCCGTTCATCTGAGACGATGCGACACATTTATTGAATCAAAGTCTATCACCCGATCTGCCTGACATCTGAGACATGTAAATTTATTTGAAGCATCCTCGACAAAATTCTTCAAAAAAAATGTACGGATGCAGCCCTATGAGCAGGCAGGATTTCAAAAATATTTAAGGAAGACAACTTGTTCAATCGGTAAGGGAATCACTGAAGTATTTTAAGAACAGATAAAACCGTGCTTCCTCACTTTTACCCCTCTAAAAATGCCTTTTGACTCACTTCATCGAGTTGCTCTCATGGAAGATTTGAGAGAGAACGGCATTTCAGTTCAGAACAAAAAGGTCTGCATTAGCTATTTAACAGCATCACAACCAAAGTATTATGTCCTCTCATAGGTTTTGACACTAGAGCAATAAACACAAAATTTATTAACCGTATGTGATTAAAATTACTCAACAACACTATTCATCTGCGCATTTTTTGCGAACATTTGGTATAAAATCTGCCTATAGTTGCTTTACGTTGGAGCTGTCTCGGGAACAAACTCACTTGCTATTAGGCACGAATGGCGCATAAGATGAAATGCTAGTGAAGCGGCGCACAAGATTATTGGAGTTGGGCCGATGATACGGTTGCAGAAAGGACATCTAGGAAGTGGTTTGCGAAACTCAAAGATCGAGAGAACAGTCTGGTGGAATAGTGGCGCTCGGTTAGTCCACAAGGAGCTCTATTAGTCTTGCCCACCGCTTCACAAGCCTTTTCCCTACGCGCCATTCGTGCATGAGTATCAAGCGAATTTGTTTCCACGACAGCTCTATCTTATAGCAAGTACTTGCAAATTCTATACTAATAGTTCATAAGAAAATGCGTAAATCGATAGTGTTGTTAAGCAGTTACTGCTGATTAATAAACTTGGTGTTTATTGCTCTAGTGCCAAAACTAAGGCGAGGACCTAATATAATCCAATAGAGGCAGAGATTATACCACTGCACCGTTGTCGACAAAAGGAGACTTTACCTATACATGCATTCTAGAATGTTAACAACACCTTCGAGTACTCTCGAAAGTATCCCTAACTACTAGAATGGGGTAACATGGGGCGAAACTCGATGTTCGGATGGTGTACGCGTGACTTCGCCAAGATATTGCTCACATTCGATGCGTACAACGTAATGATTAGATCCATTAATCCTTCTGTAGTCGGCAGTATTGCTTTCAATCTTTTTATACACTTTGCATATTGGTATTTAAAGTGTTTTGATAGCACCCATAAATGATTATTCTGCATAAGACTTGTCTCAGATGGTGGAAAACACTCATTAACACACCTGAAAATAGCTGTGTTATTGCATTGGGCTGAATATTTGCAATCACCTTAACGGTTATTGATTGAGCCGAATGGGGATCACATTGTTGAGGGACAGAGAAGCACTGTAACTTCAGTTTCAAATCTTTATTATGAGTGTAACATTACAAGTTAGCTATACGAAACAGGTGCTAGTAGATCTCGAATGTGCTCGTAGAAAAAAGATGATTTAATAATGATTTTAATATGGTGATCTGCATGAGGAACGAATTTGTTCCTGGTTTCACAGCCACGTACATTAAAATGACTCACCGAATGTTATAGATATATATATCTCAGTCTACAAGTGAATATGATAGAAAGCTTTGCTCCACCGTTTAACAGAAGAAAACGGAAATATTCTTGTTAGAAAGTATTGGGGTTGTGATGAGGAGAAAGAAGCATAGCGTTCTGTACCCACCATTTTGATTCTATGATTTTTTTCCTTGCCTAACTTCACCCCAGAACTCTGGACACCGCGTACGATTAAGAAAAATCGCCATTATAGCGTGCCTTGCCAGCAGGACAATTCCAGGTGCATCTGGTATTGTGCATGTGGAATTGGGAACCCGACTCTTTGATATTTGTCGGAAGTTAACTATTTCTAACGTAGTCCTATACTTCAAAGATACAGAAAATCGGTTGAGTCAACATGTTTTTAATTTCATTGTCGTAACGTTAGTCTACGTACCTACGTACGCAAAAACGAAGATTGTCAAAAGCTAGAAAGTAATAGAAATCTTTCCTGCTTTGAGCAGTTCAACCGAGTATTCAATTATTGAAGCAGTTTGATTTCAAAAATATAGAGACGTGATTTCGCTGAGTTCCTCAATCTCGCCAACTTCTCTTCCATGTTCTATCGGCAATTCTACCCTCGAAGTAGTCGTAAAGCAATCGACATCTTACTGCCTTGGTTAGTTCGATTGTACTCGGTCCTCCTATGTTGTATCATCGCCATGTATTATGAGAGATCTCTCGATAGTAAGTGCAATGCTTTTGTTCACCGGAGATTTCAAGTCTGGGACGCTAGTCGTGAAAAAGTACATAGCGAATTGAAATTCTTATAAGGATTTCGGTTTTGTACTTTTTTGCTTGGATCTGTTCCTCATCAACTTGCACAATGTGAACATTATGTGGCATTCTCTTCATCAAAAACCGCGAAGACGATTCTTTTCGATTTCTTTCACTGTTCTATCAGCTCCGCACTCATCACAATTTGAGCTTTTTGCTTCAGTATAATTATTTACTCATAATCTTGCTGTATCAGTAAGCTAAAAAAGTCTTTTATTTCCAAATATCTACTCAACCATTGATTCAAGAAATCACCAGCGTTTGATTATGCAGATTCGAAAGTCTAATTGACACTAAACAGTAGCAATAATTGCTGCCATCGTGGTAACAAAAGTTGTGTTTGCAAAGCGTGAAGACTGGGGAAACTCTTCAAGGCGCTCGAGATCCCAGAGAAAAGAAATTTTGCATCACTTGTAATATTAGTCAAATGATACTTATTTTGCTACCCGATTCGTCGTATCCACATAGACGGTTAACCAAGTGTTCAAACTGTTTGAGACGACATGTACTTCTACTAGTACAGCACAATTCAAAAGCCTGCCTCGCTGAAGAGCAATTATTCTCAGGCATTTAGTTAGCATTCGAAAGCTTGAATCTCAATATTCTCAACAATGCTACGTTCCTTAGAATCTCTTACTGTGCTGTAGCGACGAAAATAAAATTGTGTTTCACACTCGGTTGGTTTGTTTGCTCTGTTGGGGTCTGTGGGCAACTTTTCGTTAAGCTTTTGGTAGTTCAATAGCTCAGATTTCAGAGATTCTGGAGCTAAGGCTTCTGTGGAAAGGCTTTTAGAGAGCGCTGCAGGAGGAAAGGAAGATCACGTTTCAGGTTTGAAATAAATAGCTAGCCTACCACTCAAACTACATAACCAGTCTATTGATAGTCATAAGTAAAGTTCATGTGCTGAAAGTGCTTTATCGCTATGCAAAGAAACAATACCACACACAAAACCTAAAATCTAGGTAATTTTAGTAGATACAACAACAAGAATAAGGAAATTCTACTTGTTTCTGTAAAAAGAACACACCATACAAGAAAGAACTTATTTTCAGCTGTTATTGCACACTTTTCGCTTATTTCATCTATCTTTCTGTAATCAATGGATCGCACAATAAGTGTTAATTTTGGTAGTAGGCGTGAAAAAAATTTTTATAGTATGCTCTAATAAGGAGAACAGATATTATTTTCTTTCGGTCTAATAAGCTCATTGTATGAACTCCACAGCGGTTTTGTTGACAGGTATATAGTACAAGTTTGATACTAAGCAAGCTTTGTCACTACAAAAAGGAAGTTAATTATTGAAAAAATTTCCATAAGCGTAATTTTATTAAAAAGAACGTCCAGATATTCTAAATATTCTTACTTCTAATACGAAGACTACGTCCTTCGAATAGCGGCGAATTTCCTCTTATTTCTTCTCATTTCTTTCAATGATATCATAAGACTTAGATTCGAAAAAATATTTCCTGCATTGTATGAACTTCAGAAAAAAAAAAGCAGGAGTTTTAGTATACAGCGTGAACAAACCTTGATAGAGTTCGCATTTATCATTCTGCGGAGCACATCTTTGGAAAAAAAGCATTTTCTTCTGATCAAATTTTAAAAATTTAATTGAATTCGCAGATTTTCTACTGAAAATATCCAATAATAACAAAATATCTTTGCTCGTACATTGTCACAGGTCAGCAACTTACCCTTTTTGCCTGAATTTGCAATTCGTACAACCGAAAAGTAGACTTCCTGCCCTTTCAGTGGACTAATAGCAATCATTCCATAGCTAATAAGATGGAGATTTCAGTATTGTGATTGGTTTTGAGAAAGCCCTTCTTAATGCGCCTTATCAACGAAAAGCCCATTGTTTGAACATCACAGCGAATTTTGCTGGCACTTATCTAACAAAGTTTAGATATTAGGGCACTTTTAGCGCCACAAGAAATGGAAATTTGATGAGACTACTTTCCTACAAGTATTTTCAAAAAGGGAAACTCTTATCCGTCTTAATGATCCTATTTTCCATTGGGAAAAAAACTGTAGTTTAGGAATGGACAGTTTCCCTACATTTATTGTACAATCATGTCGCCTATCTTGAGAAATGAAAGCCTCTTTTTCTATTAATCATTCTTCTGATCGGCGTAGATATGACTGTAGCGTCTTTTCTGTCAGACGGCGACACATGAAGGAATGATCCCTTATGCTGGACAGGAAAGCTCCATAAGTATTTATTTGAAAGCAGCAATCTCTGGCTAATGCGCTACGCGGATGTTTCTTCAAAACCTTTTGTAACGCTGTAAAATCCAAAATAAAATTAGGCTTTATTAACTATTACTTTGTTTAGAGGACAAAAACACATGAGCGTGTACACGATATGTTGTAGCATCAGAACCATACGTTTTATCAGTTGTTTCTCTCAAAGCGAAGAAAAAATTCCTAATAGAATGACAAAAATCGCACTTCATGTATGACGCCCCAACGTATTTTAACCGATCGATAGCGGGCCTCCGCATCGAATCTCCAACCAAGAGACACCGCGACTGTAGACTGGCCGGTATACATGCGCGCCCAATACGTGAAACTCAATTTTATGCTCCCCATTACACTACAGTGAAACCTCCTTCCAGATAACAAGCTCAGCGTTAGAATCCTCGAATCTTACGCTATTGAATAATTATCAACAGCATGAAGGAAGAGCTCTGTCCTGAGCGAAATATGCGCAATTGAAACACAATCGTTTTTCGTTTTCTGAAGCGTTTTGAAAAGGCAAAAAACACTCACGTAGCACACAGAGGTTCAAGCGTTCTAATGAATACTGAAAGTGCAATGGGAAATCTTTGTCCAGCGAAAGGGATCGTTTCTTCATTTGTCGCCGTTTAACAGAAACGAAGTGTTTATAATCAACTCTCACATATCGGGCATGTATATTATGTAGAATTCGATTAGTGCCTTGCACTTGAGCCTTACATATCCCGAGCACCTGCATCGTCATCAAAGAGTATAGCAGGATACTGAAGGGCGATACCTTCATTCTTGATATGATTGAACACAATACAATGCAATACCATTAGATTTCTGAAGGTTTCCCTTTTTTCGTATCATAGGAAGGTCAATTTGAGGTGCGATTTACTCTGTCGGACACTACCTAAGGCGCACCTCCGAAAGCAGTGGATGTCAAGTAACAACAACGAACAAATGGGAAATATGTGGTGTCTACTAATATTCCCTGACAGCGCTTGTGGTATTTCGCACAGAACTTTTCGTGACGCAAAAATATTCGAGTCTTCTCCGTATAGATGGATTATAAATAATTAACGTAGTTCATGTATCCAAGCGCTGAAAGTGGAGGAGGATACTCCATGAGAAGCAGAGGGCTGACGAGGTCTGCGGTTTACTGGGTTAACGACCATAATGACGTGGTCACGCTGAGGTTATTTTGAGTTACTGTAACTTTAGGGAGGTACAGGGCATCGCCGTGAGATTTCTAAGCTAAAACAATACGTAAGACACGTAAAATAAGAATTTTGCATAGGTCGTAACACTAAAATACACTAGTAATCAAATTCACGAGAGTTATTGATGAAATATATCGAGTCCATTGTGCATCACCATTTTTAGCCAAGTGTTCATTATTTTCTAATTTCCAGTCGCTGCGATAAGTTTTGGACATATTCTATGATTTAAATGCCAAAACTGGCCCTTGCGGAGAGTTTCAGTTCCACTAACTGTTTGAGTAATTTTCTAACTGACTTTCTTAAATAAGAAATAACAGAACCGCGCCTAGGTTTAGGTTTAGACTTGAACATAAAAAATTTGTGGGACCACAATTCTCTACTAGCGCTTCAAAACTCAGAGATTTATGTCATAATATCTTTTGGTACCACTTATTACATGCCAAAAACAGTTTAGTCGTTTAGTAAATTAGCTTTTTTTTCACTGATTAGCTTCACGATTTCAGCTATACATACTCCAATAAAGCATATAAGTGTGCAAAGTAGCCCATGATGTGTAAACGTAAAGCGAGAAAAGCCGAAAATTTTCTCGAGACGGAGAAGAAAACGCTGATTATTCGGTTGGGAACTAAGTTCTGTCGTATTTTCTTGTCGTTTTTATTTATTCAAGGTAAATTCATTTCTTGGTCTTTTCTATCGCGTTTGATGTCATTCGAAACCTTGTGATCTCGCAATTCTAGATATGTAAGCCAGTTCACGTGTATTGCATTGCTTAAGTGCTTATAACAGGCTTCATGAAAGGCTTAAAATCTGTTGTCAGGACGTATCAATTTTAAGCGAGGTCTTAAAAAAGTCGAATATAAGGCTTCATAATAAAAAATACCAACCTTGAGCAAATCGACTGTTAATCACTGTATTGCTCGGTGATCATATCACTGGACGTGCATTGATATGTTACTCGTGGGAGCAGTTAAATTTCACTTGACACGCAGTGTAACGTGTTCGTCAACGATACCTCTATATAGATCGCACCCGAGAGGGATCGGCGCAGACAAGGGGCACTGTGCGACTGACGAGGTTGGAAGGCCGAAGAACGTCTATTGAAGTGTGTAAGTGCTTATAACAGACCTCATGGAGGATTTAAAATATGCTGCCAGAATGTACTGATTTTAAACGAGGCCTAACACTCCGAAATCCTAGTATTTTTACTGCTTTTTTCGCAGTGTTATGATGTTATATAAATTCCTAAGAGAACTGAGTGGCCAACAAAAACTCGGCCTCAGGAAGAATCGAACCTGCGTTTCATCCTATTCGGAAACTCGTGCTCTACCACTACACCATCGGGGCACATTTGCCCGATCACTCATTCTTCAACATCTCTATGTGAGCTATCAGCCACCAACCTTTAACAGGTTTGATCGGGTCTGCGATTTCGTTTTCTATACCCAGTTCAGCTGAAAGTCACTGTTAGATCTGGCACTCCGAAATTCTCATAATTTACTGCTTTTTCCCAGTGTTATAATGTTACATATATTCCTAGGAGAAGTGAGTGGTTTTTGCCCACCACTCAGTTCTCTGAGGAATATATTTAAGCAAGGTTCAAAAAACAGTCCAACATAAAGTTGTCATAATAAGCCAGTTCATTTTTTGTAGCCGTAGACTTCTCTTCTTCTTCAGAAGTATAGGTGCTTTATCACATCATCAACTTTGACGAAGCGTTTTACTGTCAAGGAATGTTGCAGAGACCTGAAAAGATGGCAGTCACTTGAAGCAACATCTTGACTATACGGTGGATGAATCAAACTTTCCCACCCTAATTCTTCAATCTTCTGCATTGTCAGACACACAATATGTGGATAAGTGTTGCCTTGACGCCGCTTCAATATAGCTGTCGCGATTTTGACGTGTTGGTGACGCTTTCAAATATCTTTTCGAACTATCTTTGTGCAGCTCATTGATCAACCGCCTAACGATCAAGTGCCCTACATAGTTTTGCACCGCTTCCGTAGCAGAATGTCTCAAGTGGGACGTTCGAGAAATGTCCACAACTCAAGTTTTGAAGCACTCATTCTAAAGTAAAAGGTATTCCATGCACTTGCGGAAAATGGAATGATTCCCATACTTAGATTCTCTAAATCACAAACATTAGAATGACCTAAAATACGATAATAAATAATAACTTGCTGCATAGCAACGGCTCCACGGAGCTGTTGCTACTTTTCTGGGCGAGTCGTGGTAGCCTGTAGAGAAGAACGTAGTTTGTTCCAAAGCAAATGGTTAAAGGGCGCGACAACGGTAGCTAGTAGTGTCATCGGAGATCTCGGGCCATTTCGTAATCCGTCCGCTCCGTGAGCGGTCGCTATTGTCACTCGACTGTTATGTTTTGAATAGTTCACTTCTAATCGTCCTATTTATATTTGCATTATACCACTTGCTAATGAAGCTCGTAGTATTGTGAGCGAAGCTTACAACCATGGCGGTGGACCAAGTCCGTTGGGTTCTGTTTGGCCCGCCACCGGGGTTGGGTTTGAGTCCATGTATATAGTCCCTGAGAAGCTTTCCGGCGTATTTAATCACCCGCTGGCTCCCACCCTCGGTGTTTAGGTCTTGTTCGGGGCAAGCATGACTGAATCTCGAGGTTTACCGCCTAGTCAAGCTCCGCAATCTCGTCTCACGTTATCAGATCACTTCACTCACTAATCAATCCTCAGTTTATACCGTTTCACATTATCACTACGCACTTAGTCATGCTACAGTATTGTCGTGGTTACACAGTTATGTGTCGCCACTATTGTTGAGTTCTTGTTGTATTATTATTGTACTTATCTATATATTTTCAGGTTGTCATTACTCTCTATATTAAACCTAATATTCACTTGAGACTTCAACATCACCAGCCGTTAGCAGCAACACTCATCGATCAGTTAATATAACAAATCACTGTCAACGGCCGGCACAATCCCGTTGTTATATGGTGTATTGGTAGGGAATCGAACCCGGGTCGCTTTCGTGGCAGGCGGGCATTCTACCACTGAGCCACGAATAAAAAGAATAAAAAAAAGCGACAAAACTTAGTTGTTAAAAAAGAACCTAATAAAAAAATTCTATGCAGTTACAAAAAACAAAATGGCTTACATATTTAGAATCTCGAGGCCACGAGCTTTCGAATGACATCAAACACAGTAGAAAGACCAGGAAATGAATTTATTGTAAATGAAAAAAATAACAAAGAAAAGGCGACAGAACTCAGTTTCAGCTTAAAAAATAACAAAAATCACACTTCACTTTGCAATTCGCGTTGCGCTTCGCTCTCTTCGATTGATTGGGGCTCTTTTCTTAGTTTTAGAAGAATCCTGGGTTCCTCGTTTCGTTTTGATATGTCACGATTTACTGTACACACTCGTATGCTTTTGGAGTAGTTTTCTTAACTTATTTGTGAAGAAAAACGTTAGTTGACCATGTCATGCTGTTTCTGGTATTTAGTCGAGTGATAACGTTACGGATACTTATGTTTTGATTTTTTCATCATATACAGTACTTACAGGTCAAATAGATTGTGAAAATTGGAAAATTACTGATTCGATAAGCTCAATCAAGCAAAAAATTGTTATTTGAATGACTAATTTTTGTGTTCACGTTGGGACAACGGAAATGCGGTGAAGATATTGAATCGTCGAATCTGAATTTTATCCTCGTACAATGTTGACTGCATCAAGGTTTATCATTTACACACGCTTTACTATTTCTAAAAAAAACAATCCAATCATTCTATAGTTTATCTTTTTAGAGGCAACCCTGACATTGTTTTTGTTGTCAATGAACTTAGACCAAACAATGAATTTATTCTATCTCATTAGTCTATTTGAAAATAACAACCGCACAAATGGTCAACAGCAGTAGTGAATTGCTGTTTCATGAAGTTTTCCTACTTTAGTGGACTTCTTGAATGCATTGAATGCACTTTCAATAATTTTCAAATCACAAATTCAAATTTAGAAATGCGTAAAACTGTAAAAGAATAGTGACATTTTATCATAGTTGTATCAATTTCAAGAACAATAAGTTCAATAACAATAGGAACAAACATATCTGAAAGAGAACTGTTCGATAATATGCTCCACGATAACGGTGCTGTCATCGAGATCAGCCGCCACTGCCTCTACAAATAAACGAAACTTGCAAGGATCTATTCATTGCTCAGAGCTCTTGATGTTCATCTATTACGGAAGAATTTGCCATATATTTGTTTCCAGTTGTAGCATAGCGGAGGTAACATGAGAGGGAACGCATTGACATATCAAGTTGTAGAAGCTCACTAGCAGTTTTAGGACTAAGGAGTTACGAAAGGCCTGACTAATATAGAACTCGAGATTGAACCAATGACTGTGTATTGCAGGACATAAACTAACTGACTAGGACACTAACCACTGCTCCACAAAGGTGTTAAAATAGACAGGAAATGAACTTACGTTGAAAGTGTGGCACACAGTACTATACCAGCAATGCTTTCTACGATAACCAGTATTCCGCCTATACCAACAATAATTGCTTCAATCAATAGAACTGAAAAAGATACGTTTACAAATAACTTCCAAAAAATAGCAACTCATGGCGACGATGTCTTACTATGAACTCATGGCGACGATGCCTTACTTTTATGGTTGCGGCGAATTTTTGACAAGCGTGGAGATGGAAACACAATCTAGTAGCAAATCCCCCTTAGCATTGCCTTTATGGTACAGATAGCCTTCCTCGATTGTTTCCTCACGTTGAATTCGTTTAAAACTCTGATTTTCAAGGAATTAAAAAAAAGCTTCAAATTTTCAAGCTGCCGAACTAGTGCTATCGCGATATACTATCAGCTATCAAGGCGTCTTTTCATAGGGAATTTCGTATACTGAGTCGTTACTCCGTATGACATAAAACGACAAATTTACAATTCAACTGTTACTTACTTATTTATGGCTGCTGTATAATTCTATAATATGCTTATATTATGTTATAATTATTCATTTTCATTAACCTGTTTGAGAATTCCTACTCCCTTTATTGGTCATCTATTTGATTATTATAAAGTGTTTGATGTTCAGGGCGCCATGGCCGAGTGCTCGTCGCGGCGAGCGTGGATCCGAGTTTCATCCCTCGACTCTCTCCGGCAGTCAACAGCAAACGCTCTATGGAACGCGGCAGTCAGGGCTATCTTTGAGATTGCAAGGGAAGTGCTCACGAGTATTCTACGGCCTTCAAGAAGAAGATGAAAAAACGAATTCAATGTTGGAAGGATCGGGATCAGCACACTGAAAAAACACTGTGAAGACGGCTCAATAAAGTAAAGTGCCAATTTAATTGTGCAAATGTTTTGATTAATTCGATCTATTTGTTCACAGTAAGCTTGCAAACCCCATAGAATTAATTTTCCATCTTGAAGAGTGAAATGTTTATACCTATTAAGCAAAGATCCGAAGTTTCCAATAGCTTTTATTTCAATAAATAAAACTTCTTACAATCCAAAATATTGAGTTAGAAGACAAGAATACTTTGACGTAGCCATGAATAACATGTGATTCATGTCGTCACCATTGTGTTGAAGAAGTTACCGTGTTTTGATAATCTCACCGTAATTTTGAAATACAGCCAAATAGACGTGAATCAGAAGCACTGGAATGCTCAGAAGCAGTGAAAACGCCAAAAATGCCGGCGTTTCTGTCAAATTGCCACGAACTCCTTAAATATTTGATCGACTGTAGTGTAATATTGTGACAACGAGCAAATGAAGAGTAATCAGATCACTTTAATGATTCTGACGCCTAAATTCAGAATTTTTGCGAAATTACTTTTCGCCTATTTGTTCGACGCATTAGCTATAAAATGCAATCAACTCGTTTATTAGTGGGACTCTATTCACGACAGCTTGTTGGTGCCAAATTTCGCTTACGTAATGTAACGAGCCTTTTTATAAGGACGATCATCTCTTCATATTTAAGAGAGTTTGAGCTGAGCACTGCTTATAACTCGAAACCAAAATTATCTTAGCATTGGAATAAAAATTGAATCAATCAAAAACGAAATATTGCAAACTTCATATGATTCTGATTACATATAGCCTTTAAGACTATTTTTAACCGTCTTCTCGTCTTTGATAAGTAGTCTACTGAGAAGGGTATTATATTGCTCATACCAACTGCAAGGCATTGACTCTAGCAAAACTGTCAGACATGATTTTCCTGACGACAGTTTATCATTATTCGGCGCTTGATCTCTATGATAAAGGGCGAGTCACCGAGAAAAAGGCACTGATGATGACGAAACGCCGAAACGTGCGTCTGCCGAATTGCTGCCACGGAAGAATTCGTTACCAAACCTCGAAAAGACGGATAAACACATTCTTGAAGATTATATATATTATATATGTAGTATATTATATATATGTATATATATATATATATATATATTTCAACGGGGTTTGTAAGAAATAGTCAATCAAAGAAGTTGTTTTAGTTATAGTATAACTAGTAAGATAAAAAGCAAAAATCGAGTTGGAAAAAGCTTTTATGAAAACCAAAGGTGCAGATGGAAATACATAGTTCAAGGAGTTCGTTCCCTTTTGTTTTGGAAATCGAACTGGGACATGAACTCGTGCACAAACTCAAAACGCACCGTACCCCACGATAGTCGAATTGCTTCTATAGGAGCAAACACCAGGATGATCAAGAGCTCTAGAACTCGCACATGATATTGGTAGGGCAGGATCGACCCTAAAACTATTCTTCCAAGTCTTTACATTTTTTTTGCTCCATTAAAGATGTTCTGCAATGAATATCAAGAATATAATTGGGCGTTCAATACACGTGTGCAGCTCCTTTTGTCTTAACATAATCTGCAATATTGTAAAGGATGTTTCAATATTCAAAGCTGTTAAGCTTCGCGCAGTGTCCATATTCGTGCATGTGTACGGAATTGTGGCTCCAACTGACTATCCGGACACACATAACGGCCTGGACTATCCACTGCTATTTCATAGTGTATGTAAATTTTAACGTGTATCAACAACTATCTTTCCCTAACGACAAAGGGACCATGACTTTTGCAAGCAAGTGGGGAACGGCAACAACGGAACGTCATCCTTGAAATCTTGAGAGGAGGAAAGTTCCCTTGTCCAGAAAAAACCTATATGGTCCAGTTTATGTGTGTCCACGTCAATTGTGAACATGAATCGATCAAGAATTCAATCATTTCCGTGAATCAAAAATCACTTTACAAGCATGAACATCTGGTGTAGTGGTTGAAGGTGACCTATAATTCATAATACGTTGTTGATTTGATTCTGCACCGCACTAAGAGCAAGCGTCCCATTACTGCGGGGTCAGTACAGTGGTGCCGAAGTTGATGGCAAGAACACTGAATTGCTACGTATGCAGGCCTTCTCAAATCACTCTAGAGATCGTGGAAACATTCAGTCACCACTACGACTCTATGAATGGAGTTGAATAAAGGATGCTAAATGACTATTTAACACTTTAAACTTTGCCCTCCATTTTCTACAGCGTACGAATTGAGGACATCATGACATCATATGATAGAGCTCTCAACGTTTTTCGATGCCTGTGAGGGATTCGTTATGCATTTCATCATTAATCAACTAAAAAGGTGTTTGAATAATTTTCTGGCTTATTTGAAGATCTACTGTGGCTATGTCGTCGCATCATGTGTTTCAGACGAGTCTGGAATTAATCGATTAACCGTCGAGGGATTGAAGAATGCTGCGCCGCAGTGCTGTATCTAGTTAACATCGAGTGTACACAAATCACTATTAATTTCTCTGCGGCATGCGCTGTCGCGCTCATCACAGGGAAAATAAAGTATTCAAGGATAAAGCTCTTGGTGTTGATCAATCCTCGAGGGACGTGCCATGCATTCGCTCTCAATTTTTATTTTTCTGAGTTGACTGAATGCATGTCTGACTTTTGAACTGACTCACGGTGCCCTTCCGCTGTATCAAGTCAGTGCTGTTTATCCCCCAGATAAGTCTGAAACCAGTCTGGTGCCGATTTGTCGACCTCAGAGGTATGGATGGCTTGGTGAGTCATGGGCGCGAGATCAAACCATTGACCTTGTGTGCGACGGAGAGCGCCTCTAACCACTGCGCCATATGCACTCTACAGGCAAAATAGATACAAAAAGCTGTATAAGTGCGTTTTCTAATTCTTAGCTGCCTCCATCAAGTGGTAAGTGGATATTTTAGCAAAGCTTTTTTTTTGTAGGAACACAGCTGTTCACTGTGTTATTCACTGTGGTCTAAACTTCTAAGGGGACTCAGTGTTAATCAACGCGAAGATGTCAGTTGACAAGAGTACATCTCACTAAAGTTGAGTAGAAAGTTCTGAGAACTGCGAAAGTTTTATGCTATACCCAAATCAGCAGCGAAAACAACTATAGCTATTCTCACATTATAGACCAACACTGTCCACGACTTTCTGCCATCTTTCCGCCACATTTCGAATCTTCTCGAAGTATCGTTTCAGCTCCTTTGAATCGAAAAACTCTCAACGTGCTTCTTCAACTTCATATAATAATTCAATTCGACGGTCATTCAAAAAGTGCTGTATCGATTGAAAGGGACCATAATTGGATGGAGCAACGTCTGGACTACAGGCAGGGTGTGTAAGAACGTCGACGCCGTCCAACCCTTCAAAATTGTCCTTAATCTTGGTCTTGGCCCGAACAACACATGTCTTCGAGATCGAGAATTGCCTTCTTTGAATCGCTGAAACCATCTGCCTACGGTCGATTTCGTCGCAGTATCATCACCTTTACCCTCATTTATTACATCGACGGTTTTAAAAATCATTAAGCCTTCTGTCCAATAATGGCGGATGAACACACACGAATCATACTGTTCAGTAGGCTTTTTGGAACTGAAATCAAACAATTAGGTAAGTATGTGCAAAATTATCAATCAAAAACGACACAAAAATGTTAAAAAATAAAACTTTCGAAATTTCTCTAAACTTTTGGTCAACTCTATACAATAGTCCTTCCATATTTCATTACCATATTATTTTATCTCATATTTCAAGAGTGGATTCCCCTTACTCGAAAACATCTTTTGTCGTTGAACAACTTTTCATAGAAGGCCTGACAGTCAGCATTTTGACAGTCATATGTGTGCACTTCACATTGACATGTTCCGTGAATCGACTCCGCCAATACAAATTTCGCAAAGTTCATCCGAGCTAATTTTTAGACAATGGTTACCTTCTAGTTGCTGGACATTTCCGACAATGACACATTATTGAACTAATATACCTCAATTCTAAGGTTCCTATTAGACAATTCCTCTGTTCACAAGGGAGTTTTTGATTACTTTACTTGCTCGACATCACATATAATCTAAATTATTTTGACAATTATAATTAGATTTACCTTTATAAATGTAGATCAAAATAATGGTAAAAAAGAAAAGAAGTGAATAGATGCGATGGATGTGCAACAGTAGTTGATATGACAGTGACGATCTCTGTAATAATAAATCTAAAAGTTCAGTTTTTAGACGAGTAGAAAACAGAGACACAGCTTTACTAAACGCTATAAGGAAATTCAGACTGACCACATTAGACGTCATGACATCCACAGATATCGGTAATTTCGATAGCTCGGTTGCTATATAGGGTTGCCTAGCAACGCAACCACAGAATCTCACTATGGTGGCCAGAAGAGTGTCGAACAGAGTTCCTGTGTACCGATGGCAAAAGCAATACTAACTTCGAGTCACTGTTGCATTTGCAAATTAAAATTGTGGCACTAGATTCTATCTATTAGCTGATATTTATATAGAGAGGAACTTGCGGGAACAATATAGTTTTATCGTATGACATAACGTGACATTGTGGTACGAAGTACCAACACTTTTTTTCATTCAATTCACCTCTCAGCATTGATAATCCATGATATTATTATCTTCATGTATATTTGGCTGTTGTTTGAGCATTCTGGTCTGATGCTTTAAGATTTTCCGTCAATCACGAAAACCGTTGACTTTTGATCAAGTCAGTTCTCCTTGTAGTCTTCAGATAGTCTGGCTATGCTTTTTCACTTCGAAGACAGAGAGCTAAGTTTTCTCAACAAGTCCGCTACCAATACCCTGACTCCGAAAGGATGCGAGAATAAATGATCCAGGTGAGGGATCGAACCATGACCATGTTCATAATGGCAGACATCACTAGCTAATGTCGTCATTTCTTCCATGTTCTTAAGCAATCGTAAAATACTATTTTGATACGCAATTGTATGGAAGAGCCTTCAATAGTACGAGTAAACAAAAGATCACTCGAATTGTAAGTTTGATAACAAATCACTCTAATAAACAATTTAGACATCATACGCGTCATAAATAAGACTGTTATCGTGATCGTCATTATCATTATATGTACTTACATTATTTATTGGTGAGGTCTGCAGTCATTTCGCCTAATGAGTGATTCGGAAGAGGATGATCTTGGGCTTGTACCGGTGAGCTTCACTATGTTTTTTTTTTCTAAAAAGGATCGTGACGTATTTTTGCACAGCATATTTCATAAAAGTATGAGAAAACACCAAAGTGTAACACATTTTGAAAACTTGTAGGAAGTAGATAGGAATTTTCTTTGGTGTTAATATGATGTTGCTGCTCATAGTTTTTTAACAAAAATAACGAATATAAATGAGCAGGCTATAAAGACAATATTTCACTGCAAGTGCATTTAGAAGTAGGTGCATGGTAGTTACATAATATGTGAGAGTGCATCAATACAAAGTGCATTAGTAGTAAACAGTGGAAGTGGTTGGAGATAACCTGCAACACCCATGTGATTCTCAGTCCGGACTCGCATGTAGGTCAAATTATGTCGTTTATCGCCTACCTAAATGTCAAAATCGTGCATGTTCAAGGCTTCCCTCGTTCCGCAAAGAAGTAAGAGGATGGTGAAGCCTTGAACACGCTGAGGTGATGTTGAATAATCGAGACACAATAATAAAGAAAAGATTGCATTTTTTAAGAGAACAATACTAAATTTGTGATATTTGGAGCGCTTGTTATGACCACCAACATATGAATGATACGACCGATATTTCTCCTGAAACGTGATGCAAGGCATGATTCATTGTTTAGGATAACATGCAATCAAAGATATCATTGTGCATGTATATATACATAAAGGATAAAAGGATAAAGCTCTCGGCGTTGATCAATCCCTGAGGGATGCGCCATGCATTCGACTTCAATTTCTAACTTCGTTTGAGGTGACTGGATGCATTTCTGGCCTTTACAATGACTCGCGGTGGCCTCCCGCTGAACCGAGTCAGTGCTGCTTATCCTCCCAGACAAGTCTGAGACCTGTCTGGTACCAATTTACCGACCCCGGAGGGATGGATGGTTTGGTGAGCCATGAGCGCGAGCGAATCATTTTTTTTGTATAAACTAAATGTATATAGAAATGTATATATACATATATATACATATATATATATAATTAGTATATCGCTCTTTAGCCTATATCACGCATAAGGATTTGGACAACACACTTTAAGGTCTTTACATGAACTGCTTATCTACATGGATACTTGGTTCTTCTTTATTAGAAGTGCTTGTACCAGCAAGCTTGCACCTCGCTTCTTTCTCACGCAGTCGTCGCCCATAAATTGCTACATTCCATAACGTGAATCTCATTACAACACTCTGAAAAAGCTAGACGAAGTTAGCGAAAGTAGAAGTAGGTTGTTGTATGATGGTAAAATTTTTTCCATTCCTGCTATGTGGATCATAATGAAAATGGTCAGGAAGCGAGGGTGCAGTGTGTGGTGCTTGTGATGACGAGCACAGTGCTGATTCAATCCCTTTCAAGTTCACCAATCTTTTCCTTCTCTCCGAAGCGGCAAATTATCAACAGTTTTGTCTGTGAAAAATTCATTCTCTGCAATACAAGTGGCAGCATTCTAGTCTAGTTATCTCAGAACTTCGAGAAAGATCGACTCAACTGCTAATTTGCTAAAGTGGCATGTCTTACCTAGATTCTGTTCATACTGACAAGCACATTGATGTTCTGAATTGTTATCTATTTTTAATCCTTTTCCGAACATCCGTTCTTGTGGTGAACACAATGATTTCCGATAAAAAAAGACCAGCAGAGGTCCTTTTTTACACTTGAACATCCGGTCTTTTCCATGAGACGGCACGGGATGAAGAAACGACTCATTTTATTGGACAAGAACTTTCATAAGTGTTTAGTAATAATGAAAGCTCAAATCTCTGGTTAGAGCCGTACATGTTCTCTGAAGAACCCCTTTAGAACGCTGTAGCAAAGGAAATGATCACGTTTCACACCCGCCGAGCGCCTTCATTCTTATCACGTGTATAATTTGCTAGAAGCACGAAAAGTGGTGAACGTGTAAAGAAAATCTCATTGTATCTGCGTCAAACGTTTTATTTCTAATTTCTTCTAAAGCATAAATTCTCTATTGAATATGAAAGTGCACCTCGCATATCTGAGCCACGCCATCGGTCGATCGCTCTCTCACTCCCCCCCCCCCCCCCTCCCGGCACGTTGATTGGCCAGTAAACAAGTGCGTCGAATACGTGAAACATCCTCGATCTCATTCCCCTTGCTACACTGCAGTGAAACAATCTTACCAAAGATTATAATGAGCTAGAGAAAGAGCTCTGTCAGGTAAGATGTAAAACATAAATGTCTTCCTTTTCCTACAGCGCCATTAAAAAGGTTTTTGGAAAAGCAAACACATCTCTTTGAGACCCGTGATATTGAAAGAGTACTAGCAGTCTAAAAAAGGAGTTTGGTTCAGCGAATTATAAGCAAGAAAGAAGGAAAAATTTCCAGAAACAGGTCACGCACAGCCCTACCCAGAGATCTGAGCTTTTTAGTGGTTACTAGTACTCTTATGAAAAGCTCTTCTCTAGCAAAAGGACTCGGATTTTGGTCTTGTGTCGTCTAGCGGAAATGTGCCAAAGAGTCCTTTTACAGAAATGTAGAATCCAGAATCAAATAGTGTTTTACTAGACCACTATTTCTCTGGACAACACTCCTTCCTTGAACTGCTAATACTCTTTCGATAGCACAGGTCTCGAAGAACCCAGAAATTTGTTTAGTTTTCGGAAAGGCTTTTTGATAGCGCTGTAGGAGAAAGAAAAAATTTGTGTTTTTTACGCATTGCCGGACAGAGCTCTTTCTTTGGACTATCAGTAATCATGCGACAGCATAGGTTTCAGTGGTTCCATCGCTGCGCTTATTTTCTGGTAACACCGTCTCACTGCGGTGTAGGAAGTAAAATGAGATCGAGTTTTACATCGGCGGCTTTTATTCTGCTAATCTACAAGCGCGGAGTGGGCGATCGTTTGGCCTGATTCGTTAGGCATGTAGGGTGCAACTTGTTATTTAATCAAGAATGCTAGTACCTTTTTGATAACACACATCGCGAAAAACTCAAAATGTCCCTGCCTTTTGGAAAAACTTATTGAAGCTCCGCAGGAAAAGTTAAGCATTCATGTTTTACACCCCGGCCGCAGGGAGGGGCGATCGACCGACTGTTTGATATTTAGGCAAGTGGTGGGCAATTTGTTATCCAGTTAGAAATTTTTTCCTCGCCTTGCAAGAATTCCCCTCCCCACCACTGACCAGAAAAAAAGGGAAAACAACTGGCGCAGTTACGACGAGATTTTATCTAAAAGTTCAAATGCTTTTCGAGCTTCCAACGAATTATACGCGTTACAGAAATGAGGATGCCCTCCGGCTGTGAAACTTAGTTTCGATTTGTGCCGCCCTGCGACTAAAAGCGTATTTTCGAAAAGTGGCCATGCACGATCCTAGCCACAGATTTAGGTTTTCGATTGATTGTTATCATACTTATGAATTGTTATTGTCCAGCAAAAGGGCCATTTCTTTATGGCGTGACGCCTAACAAAAAAGGACCACTTTTTTGAAAAATGGCCACTTACGGCCTTAGCCAGAGATAAAAGTTTTTGAATGATTACTAGCACACTTATGAAAAGCTCTTCTTCAGCAAACGGGATCGCCTTTTCATCCTGTACCGTTTAACGGGAAAGTACTGATCTCACTAGGCGCTCAGACTTATGGGAGAAATCCTAAGTTTATGAAAGGCGGTGACATTATCAATTGATACAAGCTTACACAGCAGGAAGAATTACGTGGTCCACTGATTAGCTGACCAAATCTATATATATATATATATATATGCCGCTAATCAGTGGATCACGTAATTCTATATATATATATATATATATATATATATATATATATATATATATATATATAGATAGATAGATAGATAACTCACTTCCACTACCTCATTTGATCTTCATTACACACATTCTTTTTTCTCAAAAATATGTGACTGCGATTTTAGGGAACTGTGATAGAGTTGTTCAAAAGTAAATATGTAGTGGTTAAATTACTCGGAGGTGGATTTGGAATAGTTTATACGTAAGCATTTATTACTGCTTTGCTACCGGTTACTTCGTTGACCAATGTGGCAACGGGAGTGAGTATCAGTGTAATGGTCTGTTTTTCCTGTCAGATGCAAAAATTACCTAGTAGACTCCGCTTATTCAAAGGAAACTAAAAACATTTCATTCATCGTAAATCTTTTACTTTCGTCATACTTGGTGACGATGTGTTCATATTTAGTTGAACGACCTGCAGCAAAGCAGGATTTCCTCGTTCATTTGTTGGAGGTAGCCGAGAACTGTCTCTCAAGCACTTTCAGTTACAAGGCTCTAGGATCCGATCAAAATCACGTGTGGAAGTGATCAATGTTCACCCAAATGCATGCCTACATGCGCATTGCATTAAAATAATGTATATGCTAGCAGAGTAGGGATAGGAAGTTAAGCACATAAATGTATCATCTATTCCTTCAAGTCTTATAGATACTATAAGTTATGCTTACCTTAAGCCAAACACTCTTGCATCATTGGGCTGCGTATCTTTGCCAGTAGTAGCCACAATGTCGACACCACGAGTAAAATCCGTGGCAACGGCATAGGAAATCCATTACACATTGGTATTAAAATAAGACATCTTCATAATAAATGCTATAGAATCGCACTGCAGTAAGATATATTTCAGAGTCCACGATCACAAAGATGCAACAAAAATGTTCGTCATGAAAGTAGAGAAGAAAATTAAAATTACGAAGCATTCAAAACTAAAATGGAGGTGAGTATAATTACAAAAATGGTTTTTTTTTTGTTTAGCGCAGCGGTTAGAGGTGAATTGCTACTTCTACAGATACCGTCCGTTCCTGCACTATGGGTTGAAGCTCATACCAGCGTAACTTTGGTTGCTAAGTTTTATATCTATATTTCAGATTGCAATTTTGAAATTAGTATCTAACGAACGACATCAATCGCATTTTACAGCTATTATTGGTAGAGGAAAAAAGGAAACGTATTTCTTTCTCATGACGGAACTAGTCGGAAAGAGCTTGGCCGATTTGAAAAGTTCCAGACCGGATGAGGTTTTAGCTTCTCTTTGTTCGTCATTCTCTCATATCGCATCGAATGCTCCAGATTTTCTCAGTATCAACAGGCTTAGAAGCTTCAATACAGTGTCTAGAAGCATGTGAAGATCTTCATAAGTACGGCTTTATCCACCGAGATCTGAAACCTGCCAATTACGCTTGTGGTCTTGGAGAGAAGAAACGTGTGGTGAGTAATTCAATCTTTCTGAATATTAGATCATTTCAACTTATGTCTTTGAGGTGTACATTCTCGACTTTGGAATCGCGCGACGTATTCTGAACGACAAAAATGAATTGAAAACACCACGTGTTAGTGTCAGATTCAAAGTAAGTGTGATTGCTGTTAGTAGTATACATCACAAAATCCAAAGTACCACCGTAAGGATCCACTTAGTACACTGTGCCAAATCTACACACCACACTGGATACTCAAGATGTGCGAGCCCACTGAATGTTATACTAACAGAGATTTGCTGAGAGAACTCTTAATTTTTCGATGCATTTGCAAATTTGATTAAACATTTTGGTTGGACGAATTGGAAATATTTTTTCTACCTTCAGCAAATTTTGACCAGCTACCATCCCCTTTGAGCGTCTTGCATGACCACGTTCAACTTTCAATATGCCTGATAATCATTTTTTGAGCCATGCATGTGGTCTGTCACGGGGCAACTTATAAACTCGATACACCTGTTTTTGGCATTGATAGCCACGTGAGTTGGTAACAACCTTCGTCTTTAGCCAGTCCTCTTGAGAGAACTATAACAGACCACATGAATGGCTAAAAAAATTAGCAGGCACCTATCACTTAGTGCCTCAACTTTTGTTAACTGTTCTTCAATTTTTCAGGATAATAATAATAAGACAATATGACAATGATAATAAGATGAGAAAGAAGTTCTGAGAAAATGCTTGTAACTTTTTTGGTTGCCGGCCATTTTTGTGTGTTTTGGGCTCATTTGAAAGCACGTCTTCTCCCGCGTTGATTTGTATATAAATTATCGACTTGTTTCAAGTTGGAGTCAACAAGCGAGCAAATTAGGTTGTTGATGATGTACGAATGGCTATTGGGTTCAAATGCAACGGTAGCAAGTGAACGCATCACTCAATTAGTCAATTTTATGCTCGCGGAAGCTATCTTTAACCGGAGAAGTGGAAAGAAGTGCTTGAAGTTGAAGAGGAGTACTTTGACTATTAGTTTTGCCCTTGTTCGGGTGTAGTAGATGCATAAATAAATGTTTTACAAGCATTTTCCCAGACTTTTCCCCAACCTATTGACAAAATAATAGTAAAACTTGGAGCTTCACTTTGACTTTATATCCTCACCTCCCTTTACCACGTTGTTAGGCGGTTATAGCGGATGAAAGTCCATCCGTCCATTCGCGTTTTGCTCACGTATCAACATCCTTACAGTTCTACCTGTCATTTCATCAATTATAGTTCATCTTAGATAAAGGCTTGCAGTACGCACCCAGCTTTCAGTTTGATCACGCTATCAGTCTTTTCTGAGAGGACGGATAAACATCGAATACACTGAATACTTAAAACGGTAAAACCCCATTAACACTATCAGTGAGATCGCTTTTGGCTTTTACTGCGATATTTATAAGCGGGGGTTGAGAACGGAAGAGGATTACCCAGCAGACAGTGATAAACACTAATAGGAAACAAGGTTTGATCCTTTCACCGAGCATCCTCTTGCAAATCCATGTTGAAAAACCATATCTCGGCTTTCCTCATGATCGCAATAAGAATCAACTCATCGAACACTCTATGCCATTTATAAAGACAAAATTCTTAAGCAGTAGTCGAAACCCCAATCGAGGTGTTCAAGGACCTTTAAAGGACATGAATGCGTGGGAGCGCATCAGATGCAGGAAATGCTGGAAGCCACACTGTATACGTAGTGATGGATCATGCAAAACATTTATAAGCATAAACTATTCTCTTTCTAGGACACAATTCCATTCGCTTCTTTAGCCTGTCATAAAGGTGTTGAAATGGGACCAAAAGACGACTGTGAATCATGGTATTACCTAATGTTGGATTTAACAGTACCTGGAGGTCATTGAACTTTTTTCTCAGGTTTAGTTAACTAATGGATACCTCTTGTCGCACGTTGCATTTCAGGTTTAATTTGGAAAAGAATATCCGATAGAAATGAAGTAATGAAGGTGAAAGAAGAATGCAGGGCAGCAAAAAGGGTATGGAGGGCTTATAACATAAATCACGCATTGGTTTATCTTCCTAATAATCACACGTTCAAGGATCTAATGTACGGCTCATTGAAATGCAAACACGAACTGGCGAAAGTTCTTGAATATATTGATAAACTGCACTATCATGATCATGTTGACTATACATACATTTATAAAATGCTTAAAGAGGTATGAAACTTTTCTGTCTTTGCCAAAGAGCAAGTCATTCATCAAAATTTCACAGGGTGCTATTTAATGTGGTGGTAATGTGAATAATCCATATGACTGGGAAATTGAGCCGAAAAATGATTGATGTTAAAAAAAAAACTCTAGATTACATTTAGCTGGCAATGTATTAATAAAAGTATTTCTACGAGTGTACATCAGGCTAAAGTGAGAAAAAAATTAACGTTTGTTTTCTACACAGATGCGGTAATTTTCATGTAACGATCATAAGAAAAGATGGAGCTCTTGGGGTTGATCAATATCTAAAGGTAGTGCCGTGTAATCGACTTTGCTACGCATCGGTGAAGGTGAATCGATGCTTATCTGGCCTTTGAAACGATTTGCGGTGGCTTATTGAGGTATTTAAATAAAGCTGTCATCCTCAAACAAAACTTTTGCATGGTATGTCCATGTCGAGGGGATGGAAGCTGATGAGCCTAGGATACGTTATCGGACCTTCGATCACGTGAGTGTTAGAAACACATCTAGCCACTATGCCACTTACGGCTCATCGGCTATGATGCTTGAAAATTTGACTCTTGATATTGATTTCTATCAGCTGAGCTTTTCTGGAAAAAATTCAGACGTCTCTCAAGCTTGTTTGGATGGTACATGTATCATTATAGTTACACATGACACTTAACCTGTCAAGGTCTGCGTGATTCCTGTGCCGCAAGTGCGGCACGTCGCAATGACGTGGTGGTTTTCTAGCGAAGTGTAGATTTTTATTACAGCTAATTGAAATTCAATCTTCAGACAAAAACAGGATACGACAAAGAGACTCCATCCAAACTATTGTGGTAGAACCAACGCCAGTGCTTCCTATACAACTCCTTATTTTTAACCGAATATAAACGATACCGTGCTGTAGAATGATGTGCAAAACGTTAGCGTCAGTCGGGACTCGAACCTGCATATCACTCTATATGTCAGCGCGTGCTCTAACCCGTTGCTTAAATGATCATGGATAGTCATATTTCGAACTGTTGTTGAACACTTCCTTACAGCACATTTCAAGCCATACATAAGGGTTTGTTATGCACTTTCAGTACTACACGTACGTTTCAGCCTTTTGACCTCGTCAGCAGCATGGTGTCTTTCTGTTCAACTAATCCCTTTTAAGGGAATTTCCCCTACATAAATAAAGAAATCGATGGCCGATTTAGTTAGATTGCCTGTGAAGTGAAAGATCACCCATATTGCAGTAATGATAAACTACTGCATGTCAAGTGATAAGATCACCTGACACTGCATTGATTGCCATTTGATTGCCTATGGCTGATGAGTTTGATAATAGCTCTATATTCAGCAGTTTTTTAAGACCTTGCTCAACATGTAATACACTCTGACTGCACATTTCATTCGAATTTCTGAATGTCAGAAATTTCATCCGGCGTCGGTTCCTTGTAGGAAAGGGTAATACAGATGATATGTCAAATCAAAGGTACCGTGCTAGTAATGTGATCAAAAGGCCGAAACCTGCGTGCACTAAAAGTGCCATGGCAGACCTCATGAGACGCTTAAATATGCTATCAGGAAGAACTGTTTTTATTCGGCTGCCATTTGCAGTGGTATGATGTTATAGTATACCCAGTAATGTGTAGTGCTGTGCAAAAACATTTCCGTCAGCCGGGATTCGAACCCAGAATTCACTCTTTCCGGGAGCATATGCTAACCGTTGCACCACTGACGCTAGTTTTGCATAGCTTTGTTTTTTACGCTATAACGCGTTGTCTGCCATCAGCCAACCATCGACGGTCTGGCGGAGCAGTCGCTATCGGTTGGACGGTTGGCTGAAGGCAGACAACGCGTTATAGCGTAAAAACAATGCTATGCAATACGAGCGTCGGTGGTGCAACGGTTAGCATACGCTCCCGGAAAGAGAGAGGTCTGGATTCGAACCCGGCTAACGCAAATGTTTTTGCACAGCACTTCACATTATTGGGAATGCTATCAGGGTGGATATAATTTTTAAAAGAGTTCTGAGAAACACTCAAAGTCAGAGACATTATCGAACAATTTTCTGCTAGAATATATAGATAGACAATGTCCTATCACGGAGTCGCCACTTCGACCCGTTGCAAAAAACGTATTTCTTGGTCATCTTCATGTTCAAACAGTCATTGGATATCATGAATTGAAAGAATTTGGACGATGTATTTCGTCTTCAGGAAGGCTTTGTAACTGCGCCGAAAGAGCAAAAGTAGTATTTTGTTCCTCATTGAAGGATTTCTCGCTGTCCAAAGCTTTTCCTTCACAGTTTCGTTGACCAGTCGATAGATCATGTCTTAAGAAATCCAATGATTTATTTGTTTTTGCGATGGACTTGGTATTACGCTGTAACACTCAGAAGAAGATTGGATTTCTCAAAAAATGGACCACTTCAACTATCCTCTCTTCACTTTCATCCACTGAGGGAAACCGTATTTCTTGATCGTTTCTAGTGCCTAAATAATCAATCGATAGTATCAAAGATTTGTATGGTGCATTTTACGTTTGGAAGAACCTCGTTATTAGGCTGGAAAAACATGAATAATACTTTGTTTCTCGTTGAAAGATTTCTCGCTCACAAGAGCCTCTCTCTGTTATAGTTCTAAGAAGGAAACGCATAGATCAATTCTCAAAAATTTTAATAATGCTTTTGGTTTCTTGAACACTTCTTAGGGCTTCACAAGGACCAAAAGAAAATTGGGTTTTTCATTCGCTGCTTTTTCCAGTTAGCAAAGCCCACTATTCTTTTTGCTAATACAGCGTGATGCGAAGTCGGTATTTGAAATCAAACAAATTAGTGGAATTTTATGGTCTGATCTATCGATTATTTACTGGAACACCAAGATTACTTTGGTCAGCGAGAAATCAACAAAAAATGATTTTTACTCTTTCAGCTCAATAAAAAGGTTCGTTTGGAAGCAAAATGCACTATCAGAATTCCTGTGATCTAAACTATCGAATGGTTATTTAGGCATCAAAAAGCTGCTACAGCGTAATGCGTGGTCTACTTCGGAAAAAAAAACAAATCACTGTAATTTCTGAGAGTTCATCTATCGACTGACTACTTCAATTTCGAAGGGAAAGCTTTGCTCAGCGAGAAATCTTTTAATGAGAAACAAAATGTTATTCTTGCCCTATCAGAAAAATAGGAAGCTTTTTTGAAGATGAAATAAGTTATCCAAATTGCTTTAATTTGTGCTATCGAACCATTATTTGAAAATTGAAAAGTGCTAAGAAATGCGTTCTTTACAAGGGTCAGAGTGGCGTGGTCTATTTCAGAAAAAGAAAACATCTTATTCATGTTTTGTTACCTAGAGGAGAGGCGCCTCCATAATAGAACAGCACCTGTAAACAAATATATATGTGTATATACGTATATATGTATTTATACATCTACATATATATATATGTATATATGTTATACTATATATATGTTTATTCATACTTCCATCTTATCCATGTTTTTTTACCTGTGTCGACAATAGTTCACCTTCAAGCTCTACCGCAATTATATAGATCGTGGAGTACTTAGTTATCAAAAAGAAATGGTGATAATACATATCATGTGCTATCAACAAGAATAGCGTCTACCCACCCCAGCCACAAAGTAGGGTTCAATGTGGGGCGTGGGCCACTGATGAAGCGGGCGACACACTCGGAACGCACGTATGGCTCTGACGTAGCAACCCCTGAGTAGCCTTGAACATTCTCACAGACTGCATTATATTATCATTTTATGTTTGGGCAAACAAATATTGTTCGAGTTGCTAGTGATGCTCGACGCGTGTATATTATGCTGGCCTGCATGACGATTGTTCATTTTCCGTAATTCCTCATATGCGTTTCGCACATCGCTTCGTCCAACATTTGAATCAAACAATTACCGCTGGAATTTGGAGATGCACCGTACGGATCACTTCGGTCATCCAGTAGCAAACGAAGAATCAATCCCTTTCGCTGAGCAAAAACTTTTCATCAGGGTTTTAGTAATTATGCAAAGGCCTAAATTTCAGACTAATGGGGCTTGTGCTTGTTTTCTAAAAAGGCCTTTTTATGTCGCTGTAGCATTCAGAACATAATTTTGTCCCACACCCGTCGCGATCTTTGATTTTTATCACGCGTATAATCAGCTGTAAGCAAGCGTATGTACGTGTAGGAAAAGTCTTTTACAATCATAGTCATACGTTTTATCTGGAGTTTTCTTCAGTGTTCAAGCAAAAGCATTATCAGATAACGCAAACTGCACTCCAGATGTGAGCCGTGTCAGAGCGGTCAAGATCGATCTACGCCAGCAACACCAGCACACAAACTAGCCGACAAGCGAATGCACACCGTATCAAAAACTCAGTCTTATTTTCCCTGCCACATTGAAATCCTTCTTGTTAGAAATAAGCAAGTCATGAATCGTTGAAACTGCGCTGTCGAATGGTTACTCATAATTGAGAAAGCAGTTCTGTCCAGCGAGAAATGTGCATGTTTGAAACACAAAGCTGTTCCTTCTGCTATTGCGCTGTGAACATCTTTCGAAAAAGCAAACTTATTGTTGAATTATTTGACACTTGAGCTATCGATGGATTTCTAGAAGTTCAAGGAAAGAGTTCTTCCTTCGAAATGTAAGAGTGGCAATTGTAGAAGCGCGCGGTGCTTGTGCAATACAATTTTATATTGAATGCTACAGCGCTATAGAAGGGTCTTCTCAAAAAAAGATATGTAAAGCAGTAACCAAACATTTAAGCTTTTGAAAGATTACTAATACACTTATGAAAAGTTTTTGTCCAGCGGAAAAAATTGTTTCTCTCGTCCTTGCCGGATAGCCGTACTACATCTACCGTACTTTAGAGGTATTCCCAGAGGCGAATGGCAGACGACGGTTTTTTACTGTTATCGGAAAAGAGATTGATGAACGAGCTTCTCCGTTGGATTGATCATGTTGAAAGCTTTATCCTTCTATCCTTTATTCTTTATCACATGTTTCAGAGATACAGCCTACCTAAGCGGTCTAAATTATTACTGACGTTGTTGAACGCGCAGTTGAAAGATCGCTGCTAGGATCAAATCCTATCACGAGAATTAGGTGAAGGGATTCATAGTCCTGGTATCGTTAGCGATCAAAAAGCCCAAGACTCTGTTCTTCAAGCAAAGCTGCTGAAAATTCTGTAAGTCAGATACATGACATCCTTTGACGACAGTTGACTGAAGAGGGCCGTCATCGACGTGATTACTTGGTATATTGAACTCATTGCAAGAACACTATTCAAAGTGGTACAATTCAACTCACGAAAACCTATAATATTGAACGCGTCAAGTTAATAGAGTTAAGAAAACCCATCAGGTTACTTATTGAGGAGAAAAAATGGAAGGCTTGGTGGCGTTCATTAGAGTGGAACCGCTCTACGACAGGAGAACGGTAGCTGTCGAAGGTGAAAGCAATCTAAACAAAATTGGTTGAACATTCGTGCTCACATGATCTTTGATAAAATAGTTTTATAATGGTAATGTTCGAAGTCTGCTGATTTGAGAAGTATGAAAAGTCAAGTGGGAATACTGTAATCAAACTCTTCATTCTTCAGAATACTAAACTAATTGACATAAGACGACTAAATCACAAAAGTGCTTCGACACGACCTTACTAAATGTCCTTCAAATATTGCTCGTGAAAAATTCACAACAACGTCCATGATTACTCACCGCGATCAGTCATTCACGAAATAGATTAGGCATAAATTACAAATAAAAGTCAAAAAAGTTTAAAAGAATTAATTACAAAAATCGAGCAATCTGCGCTAACATTTGGGTGTGAATAGAATTTTCTGCTGCTTGCACTACATCGTTCACTACTGAGATGCAACTCCCACAATAAGCGAATTATTTTCCAGAACATTTTTCAATTTGCTGAGGCAACAGTCTGTGATGAGCCCGTTGAATTTGAAATCCATTCGAACTTTGCTACGTAGCAGTTCTTTGGATTGGAAGACAAGTGCTGCAGCAGCACTGTCACCGAATGGTGAAACTGTCGCACATTGATGCAGCCCTTTCTCTTGTGGACACATCAGCATTCCCCATAGGGCAATGTTTTAAGCTAAGAATTTTGGACTGCTTCAAAATCTGTACTCACTGAATTGAACAGTTAGCTTATTGAAGGAAAAGAGCTCATAAAAATTCCTAGACCATCTGTGCAAAACGTGTGTAGAGCTGAAAAACTGATGAAGAGTTTGTGAACATTCACGAGTAAGCTGGAACATTACTACTTGGAATCCACGATAATATATATTGTTCTGTTTACACATCGCTGTAATGCGGCGAGACACTGAGGAACTTCTATGGATTTCCACATAGTTTGGAAACTTCAAATTTTTAGAAAGGTGAGAAAGGGGCCGCTGCTCAACAACGTAGCTCTTGCGCTTTTTTGACGACACGTATTATCTTACTTCGATATTCACTAATTAATAAACATATAGGATTTTTCTTCCTAAAGACAACATCTGATGTGTATACAAATAGTTTTCCTGCAAAAAATTTTAACTCAGTTTTCCTTTTGCTTCCTCATATTGGCAAATTCGTGGTATCATCTCGTTTCTTGTCTGTTTCTAAATCGTTCAATGAAGTATTTTAGATGTTCTTGAATTGGCTGTCAGCTGACTATTTTCTCGATAAAGGAGTTTTCATAGGCGTGCCAACAGTAAGAAGCTAATGAAAGCGTCAAAACGTAGCGATTGATAAAACTTGCTACTTAACCTGTTCCTTCACAAAAATTATGTTTCGTTTCCTTTATTCGATATTTATCTCTATAGATACTCTCTCCGAGGAATATTTTGTTCTATTATTGAGCTCATACAAGGTTGCCGTAAATCCTTATCATGGCCTACATTTCGACGGTATAGTCTTCATCAGAACCACGATTATTTGTGTCAAGGGTATACAGTGATTATTCCGGTTGCGATATTGGTCACAAGTTAGTCACACTGAAACGAGTCGAGTAATGTGAAGCCTGGACTATTAGACCATGCTAACCACTGTTGTCCTTTATAATGGACTTCAGCTATCTTGATGTGACTGGCACCTACTATAAAGCATACCATAAAGAATATTATTGTGCAAGAATCCTACTCGCTTATTCTTTGATAAAGCAGTTCCCATAAGCATTGGTTGGATTTCACCGATTCAATGCAGTCTTGTATTCAGAGTGCGCCAAATGGTATAGCTAGATGTTTCTCTCTCAGCAGTTCAGCTCAAGCATCACTGTACTGCTTGTAACACAAAATTGGCTTCTTTTGCGTTAGTGGGGAACATATCAAAGAATGACCCTTTTCACTGGACAAGGATTGTTCATTGGACTTTCAGTAATCATTCGAAAGCTTGAATTTTCGATCGCGTAACCGCATCTTAATCAAAACCTATTCATGAGGCTGTAGTAGTGAAAAAACACTCTGAAGACGGATGAACGATGTATTTAAAAAAAATAACGCTATGTAAGAAAGTAACCATTTGTGTTTCGTACACACATTTCTCGCAGGAAAAAATGCTTTCTCATGTCATAAGTGCACGCATTCGATAGCTGTAATGTTCCCACTATTCCAACGCTGTGCTTATTTTCTGGAAAGGCCACTTCACTGAAGTGTAGCAGAAAAAAGAAGATTGAGTTTATACATATTCGGAGCTCATATTTACCGGCTAATCTATGCTCGGCGTGTCTGGTTACCGTAGATTCGATGCGGCGTCCCGATAATCATCTATAGAAATAAGTTGGCGCGTCACATGTAAACGTGCAATTTTTGTCATCCGATTAGGAATTTTTTCTCCGCTTTCGAAAGAAACTCCAGCTAAACGCTTGGCTGTGATAATATGAAATTTCTTTCAAACGTTTACACGCTTTTCGCCCTCCCAGTCAAGTAGTAGTAAAAGCACGTGCTCGGTGTGAAACATGCCTTTATTTGGAATGATGCAGCGTTATAAGAGGGTCTTTTCAAAGAACGGCTATCTAGCACATTAGCTAGAGATTCAAGCTTTCGAACGATTCTTAACATTTACGAAAAATTCTAGCTAGCAAAAAAGGTCGCCTTTTCATGTGCTTGTCCGCTAACAGAAGTAGACCCAAAATTGCTTATACATGTCTATTAAGTGCTCATAAAAAGTCACGACAGAGCCGATGATTCTACATCGCCCAGCGGTGTTTTCGATTTATTGCCAAAACGGACACATAATTATTGCGTTCCAGTCAACTTATTCGTGCTGACATAATAATTGAGTGAAGCGTTTCTCCCTACAACTGAAAATGTAATACCACATGCCTTGAAGTTCCATAGAATTTCCTTACACTAATCACCTAATCAACTAATTACACCTAATCAACTGCATGAATCCTGAGTTGTACTTTTTTTGAAGTAACACACCCTAGTTGCCGTTCACTGAATAATAAGACTGCAGACTGACGAGAGAGTTCTTTCACCATTCAATAGCTAAAGTGTCGGTATAAAAGTAATTAGCCATTTGTTATTACGCATATCGATTGTTCAACCAGCGAAACCACGAATGTTGCTAGACAATGCTCACCGTTGTATTGTTTCTATTTTTTGCGATTTGCGATGTTTCAAAAAATCTTTGTAAATAAAGACCTGTGTTTAGCGGTAACACTTATGAACAGAGTAGCTTTTTTGCTGGAGATATTTAATCAGTCTGTCTCGAGGGTGACCGCTTTTCTAAATCGGAAAGATACTTTCATCCTGACGAATAGGAATTTAATAAACGCGTTCCTTAGTTCGTTTTCAGATTGCTTCAAAAGCCTTAATACGAAATAAGTCGAATACGCGTCCAAGAGAATAGCGTTTTGGAATAAATGATTTCACTTTAGTGATCTACCTCTTATGTCCAGATATTCAAAATTGGAGAAGTGTGGTAATTCACTTGAGGGTTTGTGACTGTTACACGAACGAAATATTAAGTCATTTAAATTCTTTATACTCTCAGTTGAGGCAGAGTTGATAGCGTTTTTGCGGAGTCATAAGCGGAGACAAAAGCTTTAGTGACCTTCTACTTATGAAATGAGCAGCTCCATTTATATATTTCTGTCAAAGTGTCCGTTCGACTGAAGATGAGATATATATTAAGTGTTCCACTGTATATTTTACTTTACTGTTTTGCTTCGAACTCATGACAATGAACCAGCTCCTTGAGAGAGTCGTACGAAAGCTCGCTTATGAGCAGAAATATCAAAAGCGAAACTCTTTATGGCTGAAAAAGGGATCACTTGGCTGTTCAGTCGTGTGTGGACACTATTGTGTCTATGCCACACGGAATGCATTGAGGAAAGTACTAAATGCAGGTATTTCACATTTTGACGATCAATGGAATCTACTTCATTACTCTTAGTAAAAGGGTGCGGAAAAGTTGTGATAAATTTTTTAGATATTTGTAGACAGCAAACATAACGAATTATGTGTACCTCTTTCATATGCAAATCACTAACTTGTGCGCCTCAACCAGATATTCTCATATATTCTGCTTCCATAAGTTCTAGGTTTGTACCTCGAAAGGAGGGTAAACTTTTAATGCATTTTAGATACGGTTTTCTGTAAATGCATAAGACTCCCGTGACTACCACAAAACGAATGACCGTTCTTTGTACTTATGTGTCATCACGGTAGAGCAGAGATAATGAGCAGTAGGTAAAATATTAGGATAGGGTATCCATTAACTGAATATGAACCATAGAATATGAATAGCAGTGCCGATTAAATATAGTTAATATTTGCTCTAGTCTAGCAGAATTTAAAGACTGATGTGGAAATGCTGTTGAGGAAATTGTTTATTGACAGATATGTTTACGTTTCTGCGCGTAGGATCGTCCAGAGAATGACTATACATAACTTTCGTTTGGAGTGTTTTCTTAAGACCACAGTTCAAATTTCAATATGCCTAGCAATCATTTTTGAGCCACGCATGTCAATGGTCTGTCAAGGAGGGCTGACTTATAGAACCCGATACACGTGATTTCGATCTTGCGATGTCGTCAGTCGGCCAGTTACCCTTTCTCGTCTTTTGCCAATACTGTGTGGGTGCTCCAGTCCCCACACTAAGAGCTAGCGACGACGAACGTTTTACACTCTATGTCCAGTGAAATTCTCACCGAACATAGAGCGTTGTACAGTCGATTGCTTTTGGCTAGTATATACGATATATCATATCTTTCGTTTCGAGTGTTTTCCTAAGACCACAGCTCAAATTCCCATATGCCTGATATCATTTTATGAGCCACGCATGTCAATGGTCTATTAAAGAGGGCTGACATATAGAGCCTGATACAAGTGTTTCGATCTTCGATCTCGTCAGTCAAAGTAAAGTACTTTGATTATGTGACTTCAGTGACTTGTGACACCGTTTGAATGTAGACCATGCAACAGGATCTTTTCAGAATGCTGCTTTCTGAACTGGTGTTGCCTAGTACGAAATCTTCGACATGTATAAGAGAATGATCTTCGTATAATTATTGTAGAGTACGCCAGAGTTCACTCAACAAACATACTGAACATTGGTAGCGAAGAAATTTTCGGTCACTCCGTTTAAGCAAGATGACTGTGCACAAAGTCTACCACTGGTCTAAGACTTTTTCTTTCTAAAGGTATGATGTCATGTGTCTTGCAAGAAGTGCATACAGCGGCCACCAGCTCTGAGGAGATTGGCAGCGATTTATCAGTTCCTGGAGTTCTGCCGTTCCTCATGACTTTGATGTCAATTCCAATTTTAGAGGCTACATTCTCTAGTGGGTGTTCACCAATGGATTTCGGGGTGTGGGACGGAGTCTTTGGAACGAACAAACTCAATGTGAGGCTTTTCAGTTGTCAAGTCGATACCATGGCGAGATGTAATATTGACCCCATCTTCATTCATCAGCTCGGAATTGGAACATAACAATTGTAGTGATTGCGAGAGCATTTTCCGGACAAAATCGCTCTTGTGCTGCTTCCTATGAATTTCTTTGACATATTGATATTAGTTCCTTGCAAGAATCTTCTATAGCTGGCATTTGTTACCAGCACAGTTAGCCGTGTTATGGAATGATTAAGCTCTAGTTCCATTCTGTCTTCGAGCAACTATAATATACTAGAATTTCAAAACTAAGCAAACTTTCCCGCAGTTAAAGATAGATTCTTAATAAAGGGACTCATCAAACGCATTTTTGATGGAAGAGCGCCTATTCCCCAAAAATTATCATTTTTTGTAGTGGAATGCAACTGCATACGCAAATGTGCATGTGTGTTTTTGTTTCGAAAAGAAGCGTTTGCACTCACCTCATGGTAATCATTCAACAATTCACAAGTTTGGATTATTAGTACTGAAGCTGGTTTGTGAGAAGAGTCCCGTACTATGTCTTGCTAATAAAAAGTAAGGATAACTTTCCTCTTTCATAGTGCGCCTTTTCAACAATGCAATGGATTTTTTGGTAATATAAAGCAAGACTTCGAATTAAACAAACTTTTTTGATACGTGGGTACAATAAGATGAACTCAAAAAGAAGGTGTTTCTAACGAAAAATTCCGCACTTTTCTCGAGATTGTCACTTTCTCAGTACAAAAATATGAATTGAGTTCACAATCTGTGGAATGGTTTCTTGCCTTTTTCACCCAACAGTACATTTTTGTTAGACCACAAATCATTCAGATCTTGAGAAAAGGTGATATCAGTGCTAGGTTTAATTTGTGGAAGACATGCTTCAGGTGTTGTAATAGCTGCTTAGAGGACTATGTTTCCTTTTGGACTAGATAGCTCGTTGTTTTAACTTCACCGCCAATAATGGCATATTCTCCGTAAAGCGATATACTTCCAGTGCCTATTGTACATTTTATCGCCTTTCTTGAAGGAATGCAACTCGAAAACACATTTGCTACACTAAGCTATTCACAGAGACTTATATGGAAAAGGTTTCAGTTTTCAGGCGGAGTAAGCCTTGTTGAGTTTACGTTCAACATTTTGTGAACTAATTCTCTTAGAAAAGCGCATAAAACTGAACCTGACTTTCTTCTGCTCACATGAAATTATTAATAGACGCCAGTGTGGGGACTGGAGCACCTGTACACGACTGTCAAAAGACGAGAAGGTGTAACTGCCCAACTGACGTGATCGCAAGATCGAACGCGTGTATCGGGCTCCATAAGTCAGCCTTCCTTGACAGTCCACTGACATGCGTGGCTCAAAAATGATTGATAGGCATTTTGAAATTTAAGCTGTGGTCTTAGGAAAACACGCGAAACGAAAAAGATGGTATATCAAATATATTAGCCAAGAACAATCAAGTGTACAACACTCTGTGTTCGGTGATAATTTCACTGGACATATAGTGTAAAACGTTCGTCTTCGCTAACTGATAGTATACGGACTGGAGCACCCACACAGAATTCGCAAAAGGCGAGAAAGGGTAACTGCCCGACTGACGAGATCGCAAGATCGAAACACATGTATCAGGCTCTATAAGTCAGCCCTTTTTAACAGACCACATGACGTGCGTGGCTCAAAAACGGTTATTTGGCATTTAGAAAATAGACATAACTGCATGCAATACAATTGCATTACCCAGATCACCGATCCCGGAAGGATGGACGACTTAGTGAGCATGAGCTCGAGATCGAACCATTGAGCTCGTTGGCAACTCAGAGCACCTCTAACTACTGCGCACCATGCGCTCATACATTCGTGGCTTAATATTCTGTTCGTGTAACAGTCACAAACCCTCAAGTGAATTACGACACTTCTCCAATTTTGAATATTAGGATATATGAGGTAGATCACTGAAATGAGATCATCTATTCCAAAATGCTATTCTCTTGGAACGCATATTCGACATATTTCGTATTAAGGCTTTTAAAGCAATCCAAAAACGAACTAAGGAAGGCGTTCATTGAAATCCTATTTGTCGGCTTAAAAATACCTTCCCGTTTTAGAGAAAGGGTCACCCTCGAGACGGACTGGTCCAATATCTCCAGAAGAAAAGCTGCTCTGTTTATGATTGCTACCGCTAAACACAGGTCTTCATTGATTCAAAGATTTTTTTTTGAAACATTGCAAATCGTTGTTCGGTACATAGAAGCAATACAACGGTGAGCACTAGCTAGCGAGACTTTGTGTTTTTAGTTGCTTCAACATTAGATATGCATAATAACAATTGGATAATTACTTCCATACCGACAGTTTGGCTATTAGATGGTGGAAGAACTCTTCCGTCATTCTGCAATCTTATTTTCAGTGAGCGACAACTAGGGTGGTACTCCAAAAACGCGTAGTTCAGGATTCATGCAGGTGATTTAGTATTGTGGAGATCTTCTGAGACTTCAAGCAAGTGAAATTACATTTTCAGTTGAAGGGAGAAGCGCTTCACTCATTTCTAGTAGGTTAGCAAAAATAAGGTGACTCGAACGCAATAATTATGTGTCCGTTTTGCGACCAATAAATGGAAAACACCGCTGGCGATGTAGAGTCATCGGCTCTCTTACGAGTTTTTATGAGCACTTAGTAGAGGGGAATGAGCAATTTTAGGTCTGTTTTTGCTAGCGGAAAGCAAATGAAAAGATGACTCTTTTCTGCTTTTTAAAAATGTTAAAAATCGTTCTAAGGCTTGATTCTCTGGCTGATGTGCTTAGTAGCCGTTCCATGAAAAGATCCTTTTATAACGCTGCATCATTCCAAATAAAAGTATGTTTCACACCGAGCACGTGCTTTTACTCTTATTTCGCTAGAGGCGCGAAAAGCGCATCAACGTGTGGAAGCAATGTTGTATTATCATAGTCAAACGTTTACCTGAAGTTTCTTTCGAAACGGAGAAACAATTCCCAATTGGGTGACGAGAATTGCACTTTAGAGTGACGCGCCAACTTATTTCGACAGATTAATGTTGGGACGCCGCATCAAATCTACGGTAACCAGACAACCTGATCATAGATTAGCGGGTAAGAGTGAGCTCAGAATATGTAAAACTCAGTCTTCTTTTTTCTGCTACACTTCAGTGAAGCGGCCTCTCCACAAAATAAGCACTGCGTTGGAATCGTGAAAACATACGCTATCGAATGCGTGCATATAACATGAAGAAACATTTTGCCCTGCGAGAAATGTGTGTACGAAACACAATTGCTTACTTTCTTTCACAGCGCTATTATTTTGGATACTTCGTTTGTCCTTCTTTAGAGTGTTTTTTCACTACTACAGCCTCATGAATAGGTTTTAAACGATGCGGTTATGTGATAGAAGATTCAAGGTTTCAAATGATTACTAAAGCTTAATAAACAAACCTTGTGCAGTGGGAAGGATCATTTTTGATATGTTCCCCACTAAAACAAAAGAATCCAATTTTGTATTAAAGGAGTACCGTGATGTTTGAGCTGAATTGCTGAGAGAGAAACATTCTCGCTACATCATTTGGCGCTCTGAATGCAATCTGTAATGGGAGTCCAATCGATGTTTGTAGGAACTGCTTTATCAAAGAATAAGCGAGTAGGATTCTTGCACAATAATATTCTTTATGGTATGCTTTATAGTAGGTGCCAGTCACATCAAGATAGCTGAAGTCCATTATAAAAGGAAAACAGTGGTTAGCATGGTCTAATAGTCCAGGCTTCATATTACTCGACTCGTTTCAGTGTGATAACTTGTGACCAATATCGCAACCGGAATAATCACTGTATACCCTTGACACAAATAATCGTGGTTCTGATGAAGACTATACCGTCGATGTGCAGGCCATGATAAGGATTTACGGCAACCTTGTATGAGCTCAATAATAGAACAAAATATTCTTTGGAGAGAATATTTGTAGAGATAAATGTCGAATAATCTTCATGGGATCTAGAAAAAGGCGCGGTGAACTGGTTTCATGAGACAATCGTTTTCTTTTTACGTTCTCAAAAAATTGAATTCTAAATCTCAAAATGCTCTTAACGAGAAACGTCTGCCCACATTAAAGGTCTGTTATTAGACAAGCGGTAGCTCCGAATGAAGGTGATAATTTGCAACTTTTTTGCCAGTCATTTGTCAGAGTGCTCGTGCCGAACATCTTTGCGGCGAAGCAGATTGGCTTTGATAATTCTGTAGCATTTGAGTTATGAATACCTGATCATTTGAGTCTTGAACACAAATCCTTTCTTGATGCTTTCTTCGGTTCTTGAACCTTTTTTATGAAAGGTTCTAAATCCAAATTCATCACACTGTACACTTCGATTTAATTCACTATATTACTATGACTATTCAACACTCATGTGAATTGTCAATTTATTGCAGTTATAAAGCTACAACGCAGTATTCAACAGAAAACAGTTTTAGGCACATTGCAGTTCAGTTGACAGTCGCAGATGCTGAGGAAAAGTGCGATCCAAATGGACCCCATGCCAGCATTCGAATCGCTCTGTTCACTACACTTTGCCATATCGCTTTCGACCAGTTTGCCATGATGATGTTTGTGGTCTGCATAATTTTTTTTTACAGAATGAGTGCGAAAAGCAAAACAAGTCTAACCGAGAGAGTTCCTGATATTGTTAAGTGATCGCTGGGAACGCTTGTTACTGTCACTTTGCCCTGCTCTGTTGCAGTACACGTCGCCTGTCCCTGTGGATCAGCAGTGGTACAAATTCCCGTCACTGTGCTGTCGACGATTATGCAGAATTTCGCATCTTTTTCATCACCTGCAAATAACTGTGAGTTTTAAAAGACACATTTCTTTGTTTAGTAGAAAATTAAAGCCTAAAAACAAAATCATGCACCGATTTTCTTCTATTCTTCAGGACCTTTCCAACCACTACCTGCCGCATTTAATACTATGTCGTCATTGGGGAGGGTATTGAAAATACGGTTAGAAAATAGTACCAATTCAGAGGATTGAATCCAGTGCATTTACGGTTAGTTTTCTCCTGTACTCTAGGACATCAAAGATGTTTATGCCTCTCATTTGAAGAAGAATGAACATTTATACTGTCTAAACTTGTCATACCCTTTCTGCGCGCGACATTCGAGTACTTATTTATTATTGAAGACCCACGTGTCTCCTCTGGACTGGCAACCATCTGGCATTCCAATGGTTTGTAGCTGGTCTTAACACTAAGTTGATCCAAAATGGTGGCGATTACAGCATCGGGTAGGAGTGCCTTACGACCTTGACTTTCAAGAACGTCAAAGACCTGAAGGACAAATTACCACTTCTTGGTAGAATTAATATGAAGAGTCTTCAATGGAATTATATGAAGGTATGGATAATGCCAGCAGTAAAAGGATGAGGAAATGTCACAATAGTGGAACTAAAAACGCTTTCAAAACTCACAATAGAAATTTGAAATCTAAAAGTTTTCAACTTACTGTTTGCATCACAAGACGTTCTACAAACGCCTTAGCTCCGGCCTCACTGGTTGCAACGCCAGGCACTCTCGCAGAAACTGTGGGCTCTTCTGTGTAAACCATTGCTACAGGCAAAGTGAAGCCGGTGACGGTAAAAGTAACAGTCCTAGCTGCAAAGTAATTTTGATGTTTTTGTAGTATAAATAAAAGTGGACCTACTATGTTTAATGGTTTTGAAGCTTATTTTTCTATAAAATTAAAAATTTCCCATCAAAAGACTTCAGTTGAAATAACATTTGCGTACTGGTGAGCATTTGGTACATTCATTTTGGTCAACGTTCATAAATTGCCATCTAAGATCAAAGACTGACGTAGTACTAATATTCTCCTATTCATTACCTTGACCTGCAGGCATCACTCCACATCCAAACACTATGCGGATTGTGGATAGTAGAAAAACCATTGTGAAACCGATCGGATATCTTACCACGTTTGTAAAAATTTTCATTTTGGTCTCTGAAGAATCTAAGCAAATGTTACAGACTCATGTCTTTACATTCGTCTGTTTTTATAGACATCGTTCAAAACAATATATGATCTAATAATATATTCTGAGCTTATCATTAGGTCTGTTATGGCACTTATACAGTGCTTTGTCGTTGCAGCTTGTCAGGAACACGGTGCCTTTCGGTTCAGCTATTTTCTTCCCGAATATTACATTGCATAAATGCAATAACAGACTCATGATAGGCTCATGATATGATACAAACTAAATATTTTTGCAGCATGTTTGATAACAGATTCTGATAGTTACGAGTACAGGGGAATCGACTATTGAAATGAAGTGCATGACAAGTGATGAATTACAGCAAGATCCGTGAACAAGACCAATGAAATAGTTATTTAGTGAGTGCGTCGATTCGCCAAGTACCACTGCTTAAATATGGTTCCGCCTCAATGGTGATGCTGCCACATTTTCCGTGACTTCCACAAAAGTAAATAATTCGCAAGCGATCCAGCGCAGACGTCTGAAACGTTTTTTTTCAATGGTTTCAAAATTTCGAAGTCGCATTTGATCACATATCTCTTATGAACCGTCTAATTTAGTTCTCTTATTGAACCGATCTTATGACGGCGAGGTCGATTGATAGCTATATAGGAGCTACGGTGTTTCTTAGTAAAATACACGAACAGGCGAGGAATGAAACTGGTCCAATATTTCAAGAATGCAAGGAGAAAATGTGGACCGCGTTAGGATTATCCATTGTAAAGCACCCGCACTTAAGTTTCAGGTACTGTTGTGAGGCACACGAATGCAACATGATGGAAATGCCGACCTATCAAGAAGGAGAAGCAAAGTGAATGTTTTAAAAGCTCGACTAACGTAACACTAAGTTGAACACTTCTTTACATACATTCTCAGACGTTCTAAGTTTCACATGAAGGTGAGAAGTTTATGCAGCACCGACAGTTCGAAGAAGTTTTCTGTGATTTACAGACAAAACAAAGTTTGCGATTGTGTTTGTTGTGTAGTTCGTATAATAAAGTTTCATTGCATTTGCGTGAAGGCTACAAACTCTTCCGTGGTTTTTTCTCTTTTCCATAAATGCTTCACTCTAAAAAGGCTTTCTTCGAACTTCAAAGCACTATTGATAAATTGTGCAATGAAGGAAGTGCACAGAGCTGCTTAATGCGACTCCAATCTTCTGCCAATGGATAATAGCATAACTCGTTCTTCACTTCATGAATTGATGTGCAGTGTGCCATAACTTGAACAGCTAATAATTGAGAACCCTTTAGTGATGAAACCTCAAACGAATCAATATTGAACATTTCTTTATTGCGTAAGTCTCTGCCCATTTGTAGGCAAACTAATGGGTAACCGAAGAATTCATTTAAATTGAATAAATTGACTAGATTTTTCCGACTAGCAAAAAGTGCATCTTATTACCTCCTCTCAACTGACCATTCAAAAACACCATTACTGCTGCAGAGTCAAAAGCCTTTCATGAGTTTTTTTTCGAAGGATCACAGAAGCTGAACAAGCAGTTCAGATTTCACTCGTTGAATGTCGTTTATTTGAATTGCTGAGCAACGAACAGTTTCGCCATAGTAACTTCTTGTGCTTTCATTACGATATTGAACCAAGTCACAGAAATCCGATCAACGCCTTTTCAAGTCCGTTTACTCGAAGATCACGTGAACGAAGCTGTCCCACTGCACTAACTCGTGTGGATTACTCTGTAGTATTCAGTTGACAGTCTTTATCACACGTACATCGTTGTAATACTTTCAGAAATTCATGTCTTAGTAAGAGCTACGTTTTCTTCCCACATGCGAACATCAATAATAAATGGAACTACGTGATTTGAATGTTTTCCAATTCGTCTGATAATAAAGGTTCTTTCAGTTATAGAGGTGAGAGGCTACTTACTCTGTTTATCTGGTAGAAGGAAAAGGAGCTACTGTGCATAAATTTACCGATGAACAATGAGTCATGAATTTACAAATTTTTTGAGAACGATGGCTTAAGCAAACACCGTTGTTGTTTTCGTAAATGGTGGCCAATGCTAATCCGTTTATTTTAGGATGGATCACCGTAGGAAGAGCAATTATTTCCGTCCGGATGGCCTAAGGACCGTCCTACAACCTCTGTTAAGACGCTTCACACAAGCTAGTGTCAGATATGAGACGCAGAGCTGAGGCGCTGCTTACTGTGCCTCACCTTCCACACACTCTCGATGCGATGTACTGAGGAGAGCAACATCTATTGACCCTCAAATCGGAGCGGCGTCACCTTGAAAAAGGCGAAACTATTTTGAAATTCGCAATGATAAAAATTCGTAACTTACTTTTGTACCTTATCAGTAAAAATAGTGTTGATTATCCATACTGAGGTTTAATAAAAGACGGAAATGAACGATGTTTGCTATCAAATACAGAAAATGCTGTGAAGAAATTATAGTGTCCGTAGTGCGGCAATCCTGGCCCTTCAATACCATTTGTCTTGCCTTTTTAGAGCCTTTTTTCTTCGCTGTGTATATCAAACAATATAGTGACGACTCAAGAAGCTAGTTCTCCAAGTAATTAGTGGAAACTGATTGCTAGAGAATTTTTGAATCCATTGTGACTCTGTGATTGTGCGATGCTTGTAGTGACCAAGGTTTCGTCTGCTCAAATGCTCAAGGTGGTGTCCGCTTACTTAAAAATGACTTTTCATTGGTATTCTAACAACTTCAAGATTGGAGCGTATGAGTGTGATTTGCATCATGTTTTAGAGCGTGTCATTCTCTGTATCCTTCATCATGGATTGCACTAGTAAGAAATTAACTTCTAAACAACCTTATGGTCTGTAGGAAGGCGTTATATGTCATAGAAAGCTACGATTCTCTCAAATCAAATATGATGACGAGAATTCCTCTATTTAGAAAGTAAAGTGATGTGTTTTGACCTCATGAATAGCGAACTGAAAGCATAGTTAACACTGTTCAATCATCGGTTGAGTCTATAATGAACGGTTTATACAGCTGAATGAGCATCCCGTCCCTTTCAATTGAATTACTGAACGACGAACAGTTTCGTCACAACATTCTGCTTTCGCTTGATGCGATACTGTGGTTAGTCAGAGAATGTATGCTAATGGAGAAAATTCACCACTGTTGTCGCTTTATGATCAAAGTATTAATGATTTCGAAACAGTTCCTATTCCAGGAGCATAAACATCACGCCCATCCTACTAATAAAGGTAGATATGCCTCTTGATCGAATGCATGATTTTATCCACTATTATTTGACCTTGCAGTGCCTATTCAGCATTCCTAAGATTTTAGAACTATCGCGAGATTACTATAAGAATATGTTTGACTAACATATTATCACCTTTACTATCTTCAAAGCCATTGATGTGCCCACAGTCATTCTTCGCTGTTGTATAGGTGTCCGTAGACGCGTCGTATCAACACTAAAGTAGAGCACTTCTCGAACGAAGTGTCCTCATTTACCAGTGCCCATTTGTACACGAGGGTTCGTAAACTTTTGCATTGTTTATTTGCATAAAAACAATTTTCATCTAGATAAAACTGACTGAGTGTGTCAGAGTACAGTAGAATCTCACTTTTCTAATCGATGGTCTTGCATCTGCCGATTGATTAGTATTTTCCTATAAACGTTATTGGCATTTACAGTTCACATTTGTAAATCTCAAAACTATTCTGCTTAGCAGAACAAGTTGGTCATGGTATTAGCAGTAACACTCTGATGATTAACTCTTCTATCACGTAGTCTCTTCAGAGCTTTGAACATATGTTGTATTAGACCACTCGCATGACTCGGTAAAATACCAGTGCCTTTTTATACCGCTTGGCCTCGGTCACAACAGCAAACGGAGGAAAGCCTTCGTGTTTTGCGTGAAGGCGACACATTCGCCACTCCGTGCCGTTATGCTTTTGCGCCCTATGTGTACTTAGGTGTACATTCTCGAACTTGGATTGACCATCTAGATCTCTTCTGTGCGTGCGCAAAAGGGTCTACACGTCTCACTAACCTATTCTTTCCTGCGTGCCTTACATCATATCATATATATATTGTGCATAAGCTCATACGATTTCCCTCTCATTCGTTAGGGCAGATTATGCAGCTTCCTAAGTTGCAAGAAATCAGAGCATACTTTCAACTTCTGTGTCGAGGTTTTATAATAGTTTGTATGCGGGAATTGTGTTGCAATGACGGTAATCCATTCTTTAAGAGTGTTCCACTGTGTTCAAACCGAGTGCATGTGACGACGTTGAAAAACCACATTTCAATAGGAAATTGCCATGAACACTCAACGAGAATCATCTTTGAGTTGAAGAAGGCGTTTCCACTAAGAAGTTTGAAATTAACATTTGCAAAACCTATGTAAGCTTTTGAATGAAGCATGACATTGACAATCCATGCCGATGTAATAAAAGTTCAATATGAAAGAAGCATTGTTTTGAAAAAAAGGCTTATGTCACCTCAAGTGTCACATTAGCAGTAGGAGCAGGCTTCGAAGGATTCATGGTCATCAATTTGTGAAATGCTTCTCTAGAATGAATGCACATTCCTTACCCTGACCCTTCTTTCTTTCACTCATTATATTCAGTTGTCAGTACAATAATCAACAAGACATACAGTCTCTGTTATTCAAAAACAAATATCCTCAAAAATTTTGAAAGCAACCATGTGCTCTGATGGTATAAACGTCCTAGCTGAACTACTCAATCCCTGTCTCATTTTGTGGAAATAGGCGGTGTTGCTCGTTGATGCTCACCCCTTTTCCTGGACTATTTGCGATCTTACAATTCCCATTTGTGTGTTCTAGCAGCAGGCTTATCTGGAACAGCTTGTCTCGTTAATCGCTAATGTATAGAACGAATTTGAAAACATGTTAAAAGAAACACAATGTGGACACTACACATACTAGTGATTGATGGGTGTACGATGACTGGATTATTTTCTCCCACGAGTGGATGGAACAAGTCACTGAGCTGCTGGATGTGTGAGGTCGCCTGTTGTTTGCCGCTTTTAATACTCTTACGGAGCGATGGATTTATTTCGGTTAACCGGCGAGCACTGGAGAAATGATCCCTTTTCCTGAACAATAAGTTCTTTCAAGAGTGTTAACATACGTTCAAAATCTTAAATCTCTGGAGACTGCGTTGCATGCTTCTTTTCAAAAAAGACCTTTTTATAACACTGTAGCATTTAGAATAAAATTATGTTTTGCACCGGCCACGTGCACATAGCCCCTCTTGTCCTCCTTCCCCACCCGGAGATCAGTCGAAAAACAATGCCCGCCTATGTAATCCCAATCCTCTGCCACGGTGCAGGAACAATCTTTCCATAAATTAAAACACAGAATTCCGCCAATACTTACGTAATCGAATGGAGACGCGTAAATCCACTTACCTGTTCTGATCTGCGAGAAAACATGTGTGGGAAACATGAATATTTTTTTAACAGCTTCAGAAAAGGCTTCTTTAGAAGACGACTAAATAGTGCAATAACCAGAGATTGAAGCTTCCGAATGTATACTCAGAGTGCGGTCGAATGTTTTTGTTGACAGAAGACGACGTTTTTTCCGTTTTTTGCTCGATAGCAGAAAAGAGCAGTCGCCTGGAATTTGCCTCCAACAATGCCCTTGATATACAATGAGTTTATTTCGGTTATTCAGCAGGAAATGGAGAAACAATCCCTTCTGCTGGGCAAAAACTTTTCATAAGAGTGCTAGTATCCATTCGAAAGCTTAAGTCTCTGGCTACTGCGCTGCCTGCTTCTTCTATGAGGAGGAATTCTATAGCTCTGTACTATTCAAAACAAAATTGTGTCTTACGCTGATTGCGTGCTGTCACTTTACTGGAAGCACGAAAATCATACGAGCGTGTAGAGGAAATCTTGCAGTAACAGAGTCATACGAGCTTCTTTCGAAGCGAAAGAAAAATCGTGGGTGAATACCAAGAATTGCACTTCACTTGCGAGCCGCCTCACTATCGATCGCCGCGTTGAAACTGCGGGCAGCCCTTCCTTACCCCCTTAACCAGCTCATTGATTAGCCAAAGAACAAATGCCCGCGCATGTCAATCAATCCTATCCTCCCTGCTACAATGCAGTGAACGGTCTTTCCAGATGCTAAACTCAGCATCGCCAAGATTTACGCTATCGATTCGCTACTCATCGTTCTAAATTGATTTTGCGAGATATATGCGTGTGTTGAACAGAAATGCATTTTTCCGTTACAGCGTTAGACAACGACCTGTTCAAAGGTGGTTGCGCAGCGCAATAGCCGCAGATAGGTATCGAATGACTAACTGGAGTGTAATAGAAACTCTTTGTCAACGGAGAAGCTCGTTCATCAATCTCTTTTCCAACAATTCAAAAGTTCGACTTTCTATAAACCTCGGCATAATCAATTGATATATGAAAATGGAGAAAACTTATCTTGATAGCTGACGCGAGGTTGATAAAACAGTTGTAGAAATTCGGCTGACGTTCGGCGACCCGCCTTCTTCAGAGCCTGGACGTATATAGTATTAGTCTCTATATAACTATGACTATATAACTATGACTAATACTATATACGTCCAGGCTCTGAAGAAGGCGGGTCGCCGAACGTCAGCCGAATTTCTACAGCTGTTTTATCAACCTCGCGTCAGCTATCAAGATAAGTTTTCTCCATTTTCATATATCAATCTC